>PVIY010056013.1:0-13487 GCA_004026745.1 Myrmecophaga tridactyla | reverse complement strand
GAAGCTCCCCAGGAGGCATTTTCCTTCTTCATCTCCAAAGGTTGCTGGCTCGTGGACTCCCTGTATCTCATGGCTACATTGTTCTGCTCTCTCTGAATCTCTCATTCTCCAAAATATTTCCTCTTTTATAGCACTCCAGTAAACCAATCAAGACCCACCCAAATGGGTGGAGACATGTCGCCACCTAATCCAATTTAACAACCACTCTTGACTAAATCAGATCACCCAGGGAGATGATCTCACTACAGTTTCAAACATACAGTATTGACTAGAGATTATTCTACCTTTATGAAATGGGACTTACATTAAAACATGGCTTTTCTTAGGGGGCATACTTCTTTTCAAACCACACCCTCATTTTAATTAATTAATTAATTTATTGTCTGCATAGTCAGGGAATAGAATCTGGGTCTCCCACATAGGCAAGCATTCTACCACTGAAACACCTGTGCATCCTGTCACTCGCTTTTTTTTTTTTTTTGTCATGGGGAGCTCCGGAAATCAAACCCGGATCTCTGGCATGGCAAGTGAGAATTCTGCCACTGAGCCACCGTTGCCCCACCCTTTCCCTCACTTTTGAAGGATTACTTTGCTGGATAAAGAATTTTGGCTTGACTGTATGATGGCACTGCCTTCTCTCTTCCGTGTTGCCCCTGGGTAGTGCAAAATTAATCTTATGTGGCTTCCCTTGAATGTGTTGAATTGCTTTTCTCTTGCTGCTTTCAGGACTTTTCTGCTTCTCTTCTGCATTTGACAGATTGATTAGTATGTGTCTTTGAGTGGGTCTGTTTGGATTTATTCTATTTAGAGTTCATTGGGCTTCTTTGATTTGCATATTTGTGTCTTTTATAAGCATTGGAAAATTTTCCCCAATTATCTCCTAAAATAATCTTCCTAGACCTTTTCTCTTCTCCTTCTGGTACACCAATTATTCTTATATTTGTGCACTTCATGTTGTCCATCATTTTCCTGAGATCCACTTCAAATTTTTCCGTTTTTTTCACCATTTGTTCTTTTGTGAATTCAGATTCAGTTGTCCTTTCCTGTAGTTCACTTATTCTTTTTTCTGCCTCTTCAGATCTGCTGTTGTGTGTCTCTACTACATCTTAAATTTGATCTACAGTATCTTTTATTTCCTTAAGATCTGCTTTTTTTTTCTACGTATACTTTCAAATTCTTTATGCTCTTCTAGTGTCTTCTTGATATCCTTTATGTCTTTAGCCAACCCATTGAAGTTATTTAGGAGATTTGTATGAGCATCTTTGATTAGTTCCAAATTCTGTGTCTCCTCCAGTGTGTTGATTTGGTCATTTGACTTGGTTATATCTTCTTGAAGCTTCATGTGCTTAGTTATTTTTTTGTCGATTTTTTTTACCATTTAATATCTTTATAAAAAGGTTATTTTGAAAGTTGATTCCCTTGCTCACCTAATTTTTTGTAGTTGCTTGAGTTTGCGTGGAAGGTCTTCTTTTGCACTTGGTTTGTCAGTAATTTCCTACTGAACCAAACCAGGGTCTCCATGCAGGAGGTGCAACTCTAATCGATGATCTGTTAAAAGCTAGGGAGAAAGGCATTTTGCCAGAGTGCACTTTCCCTGTCATCCTTGTAGATGGCACTCTTGGATCACCTCTTCCCTTCAGGCCCTCTGGTCCCTAACTGTGACAGGATCCAGACTAGGTCCAAATCTATCAAAGATGCAGGTCTCTGTGTATACTGAAACCTGCCAACCCCGAGGGTGGGGGATGGACGCTTGTACAGCTCAGCAGAGAATCCGTTCTTGTGCGTATTATGGGTCTGGTGATCTCCAGACTCCATATGGAGTGACCCTGGGCTGTGGAACAGAGGGTTTCAACTTACCTTGTCCACAGCCAGCCTGGGAGCGCCTGCTACTGCAATGTGGCTCATTCCCTCATCCCCACCTCTCTGCCTGTCCCCCTGTTAAGTGATCTGATCTCCGTGGAAAAAGGGTAGAGATAGCAGGACCCAGAGTGCCTATTTCATTGGCCAATTGTCAGATCAGCTCTGCTCTGCATCCCCTGCCCCTTCTAAGGGGAGGGCTCTCCAGTCTCCCCAGTACCAGGCGCCCACAGCTGCATGCCTCAGGATTGGCAGTATAGGCTCTGTGCACTGGCAGCAAGGACTCTGTGCTTAGGTAAATCAAGTCTGCTGGCTTCCAGATTTTTCTCGGGAGTTCCCAGCTGTGGAGCTGAGAGGGAGAATCTCCCAAGCTGACTGCCAAGGTAGGAGTGCAGGAGTGCACCGCTCCTTTGGTAACCGTTCCTGTCTGTGCGTCATAGCCCACCCCAGGTGCAGTCATGATTGAGTAAATTCACCCCATCCTTTCAATTATAATTTCTTTGCTTTTTCATCCAGGTCCTCCCTATGTAATGTAGAAGTCCCTCTCTGATCACTTGCACCCTGGAACCATTGTCATGGTCGTTTTTCTGTCCCTTTTCTAGTTCCATGGTGTAGGGGTGAACTCAGACTATCCTATTCTGCCATCTTCCCAATCTTGTTTTATCCCCCACTAACCTGCGTATTTTTTCTGGAGTTTTTTAAAAGCGAATTCCAGATATCATTTCCACTATAACTGTATATGTTTTGAAGTACAAAGAGGCAGTGTCTTGGTCTGCCTTGTATCCCTAGGGCTTAAGTACTATCTGTTCTCCAGCCAGTAGCCAATGCTCTTTTTAAAAACATTGATAAGATTACAGCATTCTCCTCCTTTAAATCCTATAGCAACTAATTGCACAAGGTGCTATATAGTGTAGCCTCTGCTTACTTCTTGACCTCCTACAACTAACTTCTGTCTGGTCTTAACCATGCTCTCACTGCCAGGCTTGGGTAACTTCTAGAGTTTGCTGAGGCCATTGCCTGTCAGTTCCTTCACTTTTTGCTGGAAACTCAATAGAAGTTGAGCTTCTTATTTAGGTCTCAGATGCCACCATTTTAGGGGGAGGGGTTTCCTTACATCCTATCTTAAAGTAAAGCAGCACTCCTTCCCTTCTATTCATTCTCTTTCACATTATTCTGTTTTGTTTCTTTCCTAACGCTTATTAAGGAAATTAATTTACTGTTTGTCATGCTCTCACTTCCCTTCCTACTCAGTTTAATCAAGTTCCATGGTTCATTGTACTCACTTCTTTGCCCCTCTCTTTCTTCATTGTACTCACCTGGCAATACCCCATCCACATTAAACTCTCTTCTCTGCCTACACTTGCAGCAGCTCACTGTAGCTGAAGAAGAACATGCCTCCTTGCCGACTGGTCTCATTGTAAATTCATGGCCATTATTATCTCAAGTGGACCCTTAGTGTTGCCCAGAAATCTTATCATATTTTCACTTCTCTGGACAGCTATTTTGCACCTTCTCCTTTTCAAATGTCTGCTACCTTCCATCCTCACTCTCAGCTGATAACCTTTTTCCCCATTTCACTGGAAAAGTAGAAGCAGCTAAATGGGTATTTCTTTAGGCTCCCACCACCACATCCACCAGCTTACCTGGGTTTGTGGCTTATATGTGCTGCCTTTTCTCTTACTACCAGGGATATATTGGGTATCACACTAAACTGTACAAACCAACAAGCTCTCAGGCCCTATTCAAGGTTCTGTGTAGTGGTCAGATAAACTGACCATACAAGTTAAATTAGAAAATACACTACCCAAAATATAAACTTTGCACCAAATAAACATTTCTCCCTTTGGTTTCACACAGAAGTTGAAGTTTTAAAATATAGCCCATATCATCCTTTACTCTGTATTCTGATTTAATCCTACCCAGATCAGTTTCATTCATATCTCTAATTGAAGTCTGATCACTTTTTCAGCTTCTTTAACAGTTGACATATGGGGTAATACTTTCTTTCATAGCTTCAGTGTCCTAACTCAAGTCTCAGGTATCACATAAATACCCGAAGTTTCAGGGAATGCCCAGGTTATACATAAATAGCTCAGTATCTCAGAATCTATAAATAGCAGTTACAACTCCTGAATATATGTGACTGCTATAAGAGCTTACAATCTAGGACCCTTTACAGTAGGCTCCAACCTGCTCTCGGCTTCAATTATCTGAGTTTATATATTATAGTTAGTCCATATGAGTGAGGCATGGTAATATTTGTCTTTTTGTTTCTGCCATTTCATTCAGCATACTGTCCTAAGGGTTCATTCGCCTAGTTGCATGCTTCACAACTTCATTCTGTCTTGCGTCCACTCAGTAGTCCATTGTATATATATATATGACAGTTACCCCTCCCATTCCTCAGTCATTGTACCTTAGGCCACCTCCATCCATTGTGAATCATGAACGCTGCTGTCGTGCAAATGTCTATTCGGTTCCCACTCTCAGTTCCTTCAAGTATATACGTAGCACTGGGGTTGCAGGATCACATGGCAACCCCATCCTTAGCCTCTTGTGGAACCACAGCACTACCCTCTGGAGGGGCTGCACCTCTCAGCAGGAATGCTCACTTACATAACCACATTCTATCATCAAAATAAGAAAATTTACATTGATACAATTAATTATTTAACCTGTGCTCTTATTCAAGCTATGCCAGTTGTCCTAAGAGTGTTGTTTACAGCAGCAACAACAAAAAATTCTCATCTAGGATCCAGAGATCACATATTGTATTAAGTTATGTCTCTAGTTTTCTTTAATCTGAAATGGTTCCTCAGTTTTTTGATAATGATCTTGACATTTTTGAAGAGTGCAGCATAGTTATTTTGTAGGATGTCCTTCAGTTTGGTTTGTCTGCTGATTTTTCATGATTAGATTTAGGTTGTGCATTTTTGGCAGGAGTACCATGGAAATGACATTGTGTCATTCTTAGTGTGTCATATCAGGAGGCACATAATGTTTCATTACTGGTGATGTTAACTGTGATCACTGAGTTAATGTGATATCTGCCAGGTTGTTTCCCTCTAAAGTTATGATTTTTCCCTTTCTTATTAATTAGTGTCTTGCAGGGAGATACTTTGAAATTACGTATATGTCTCTGTAGCATTTGAGTCAGGTGATCACCTCTTCCTTCTTGAAACACCTTTTCCGGTTGGCTTCTGGCAAACCTCTCTCTAGATTCTCTTCTTACCACACTGATCGCTCCTTTTCAGTCTCCTTTACTTGTTCTTCCTTGTCTCTCTGACCTCTGATGGTTTCTGTGTTCAAGAACTCACACCTGGCATGGCCTCTCTTCTTTAATTACCCTAATTCTCTCTGGTGATCTGATCCAGGCCCATAGCTGACAATTCCCAAAGTTACCTCTCTAACTAGGATTTCTCCTCTTAGCTCCATATTCCTCTAATCAATGCCTGTTTGGAATTCTGATATTAAATAGGCGTCCCTGCTTTTACATATCTAAAACTGAACTCCTGGTTCTCAAACCTAAAACCTACTCCTCCAGCAGTATTCCCCTTTTCAGTAAATGACAACTCCATCTTTCTAGGTGCTCAAGTAAAAAACCTTGTGATTATCTTTGATTTTTCTCTTTCTCACCCACTCTTAGACATTTTACTATTAAATCCTGTTGGCTCTACCTGCAAAATATATCTGGATTATATGTGTTTGTATCTCCATTATTACCATATCCTCTCTCACCTGGTTTGTTATGGGTCTGCCAGATCTGACTCTGCTACCTCTGAATTTATTCCTTTCCTTATTTTTTAATTAGAGAAGTTGTAGGTTTGCAGAGAAATTGTGTGGAGTTGCCATATATTCCCCTCATATACATGTAGTTTTCCCAATTAACACTTGGCATTCATGTGGTACATTTGTTACAGTTGATGAAACGACATTTTGGGGAGGTGGGGGTGGGGTGCATGGGCTAGGAATTGAACCCAATGATGAAAGGATGTTATAATTATAGCCCATAGTTTACATTTAGGACTCACTGTAGATAGTCCTATGGATTAAAAAAAAGTTTTATTCTAGTTATATATATATACATATATATAATATATATATACACTCTAAAATTTCTCCTTTTTGTGTTTTAATTAATTTTTTTGCTAGAGAAGTTGTAGGTATATAGAAATATTATGCATAAAATATATAAAGTACAGAGTCCCCATATACCACCCTATTATTAACACCTTACATTAGTGAGATATATTTGTTATAATTGATGGAAAAGTATTTTTATAAGTACTATTAACTATATCCTTTTTTTACTGTAGGGTTCATTGTGTTATACAGTCTTATGTTTTCATTCTAGTAACATATATATATATATATATCCTAAAATTTCCTCTTTTAACTGCTTTCAAATATTTAATTTAGTGGTATTAACTACATTCACATTGTTTTGCTACCATCACCACCATCCATTACCAAAACTTGTTTCATCACCCCAAACAAGCTCTGTACCAATTAAGTATTAAACCCCCATTCCTTACTCCTGTCCCATCCCCTGATAACCCATATTCTAGTTTCTGACTCTATGAATTTGCTCATTCCAGTTATTTCATAACAGAGATATCATACAATATGTGTTATTTTTGTCTGGCTTATTTCACTCAACACGATGTTCTTCAAGTTTCATTCATGTTGTCACTGTATCAAAACTTCATTCCTTTTTACAACTGAATAATATTCTGCTGAATGTATATACCACATTTTATTTATCCACTCTCAGTTGAAGGATACCTGGGTTTTTGCTTCCATCTTTTGGCAGTTTTGAATACTGCTTCTATGAACATTAGTATGCAAATATCTGAGTCCTTTTAATTCTTTTGGGTATATACCTGGAATTTGGATTGCCAGATCATATGGTAATTCTATACTTTCTGAGGAACTGCCCAACTGTTTTCCGTAGTGGTAACACCGTTCTGCATTTCCACTAACAATGAATGTTTCTGTTTTTCCGTAACCTTTCCAATACTTGTTATTTTCCATTTTTTAAAAAATAGTAGCCATTCGAATGGATGTGAAAAGTTATCTCATTGTGGTTTTGATTTGCATCTCCCTAATTGTTAATGATGTTGATCATCTTTTCATGTTCTTATTGACTGTATATCTTCTTGGGAGAAATGTTTATTCACATTTTGCCTATTTTTTAATTGGGTTGTTTGTCTTTTTGTTGTTGAGTTGTAGGATTTATTTATATATTCTGGATATTAAACACTTTCAGTTATGTTCCTTACAAATATTTTTTCCCATTCTGTAAGTTATCTTTTCACTTTCACGGTGAAGATCTTTGATGTACAAAAGAACTTCATTCCTTTTGATGACTACATAATAGTCCAGTGTATGGATACACTAAGTTTTGTTTGTCCATTCATCCATTGATGGGTGTTTGGATAGGTGCCTTGAGAGGAGTTTGGCCATTCAGGAGGTGGAAAGGTTACTTGTGGGAGAGCCAGGAAGGGAACATCTTACAGGGCACTCAGAACAGTCAGAGGGGGGCTGTAAGGGGGACTTTTGTTGAATAGGTTATATTGGTGTTACTAAAAGTTCTGATGAAGCAAGGACAGGAAGAGGAGGAGGATTTGTTTGGGGGTGAAGGAAGAGGGGTAACTTGTGAGTTCAGTGTCCATTCAGCAAGCATTGATGGATATTTTCTCTGTGTTAGGTGTTTTCCAGGGATACAGAGGTGAAGCAGAACTATCTCTGACGTTGGTAGATGGGAAGTGTTAGGGCTGTCCTCTATATAGCACTTGCTGAGTGAAGCTTAGGGGAAGGGGCCAGGCAATATACAACTTGAAAGCCTGAGGGACAGGTTGCCGTGTGTGTGTGTGTGTGTCCATCTGTCCGTGTGTCTGTGTCCCACAGAGAATGTGACAAAGGCTGAGGGCCTGTAGGGAATGTTTTTTTTTGGCCTCAGAAGAAGTACAACTTTAAAAAAGTCCTCCTAGATGCTACTGCAGGAAAAGGCTTGGAGAAATTCTCCTGCATCTTTAGCGTCCTATCCTTGTTTTCTTTCCTCCAGAACCTTTCAGCTGTTGGGGCATTGGTGGGTCTCAGTAATGCACGACTTGGTTCTATCAAAACTCGGTAAGTCCTTAACCCTGTTTTTTCTTCTGGGAAATGATGTCCATCTATTGTTACTACCCTATGGATCCAAGAGATTACTCAATTCTCTAGAGGGTGGAGAGTTTCATTCTTTTTGGAGCTCAGTTGAGTTGAACCCTACCTTTTCCAGCTCCCAAGTTTCCTATTCCCCACCTGGAGTTAACTCTTCTCCCTTCTTTCCTTGCTTTTCCTACCTCACTCCAAGTCTTCCAAGTCGTTAAGGAGTTAGAAACCACAGTGGATCTAGGGGTAAAGTCTTGCTATAGCCCAGTGAGAGTAAAAGACTGGTAAATAATTTTTTTTGAAGTCTAGCTTCCACCTGCTTGTCATCACTTTCTCCTTTCTTACAAGATTTGAGGGCCTGTGTCTGCTATCCTTGCTGGTAGGGGAGAGCCCAACAGAGATGTTCCAGCAACACTGTGTCTCTTGGCTCCGGAGCATTCAGCAGATATTGCAGGTAAGAATTTATTCCCCTCTGCCCCATTTGTCCATCCTGGGTGTGGATGTTCTTTGGGATTTGAACATTTAGATCTCTGCTTAACAGAATAGTTACAAACAATTTCCTGGTGGAGGTGAGGATGAGTTCCAAATAAGAACAGTGTTTTAACTTTTTGATATTTTTATGCCCTGAGTTATTTTAACTCATCTGACCTTCCACACAGTATAACTTCCTTATTAGTTTTTTAAACAAGTGACATCTCTAAAATTCCTCTTTCTAGGTGTTTGGTTTTTCTTTTGCCTACTCTTGTTCCTTTTTTAACATTTTAATTGTTTTTCTACTTCTGTAACCTCTGATATAATTTCCACTTAGCTATTCAACAAGTATTTTCTGAGCACTTACAATAAGCTGTGTGCTAAGCTGTGGGAAGATGGTGGAAAGATGTCCATAGCCTCTGTTTTTATGATGCTTATAGTCTAGTGCAGGAATTGGTAAACTTTTTCTATAGAGGACCAGATAGTAAATGTTTAGGCTTTGTGAACTACATATGGTCCTTGTTGCATATTGTGTGTTGGTTTGGTGTTTTCCTAACCCTTTAGAAATGTAAAAACATTCTTAGCTTGTGGATCATATAAAGATAGGCACCCACAGGTCATAGTTGCTGATTCCTATTCTAGTGGAAGAGGCTTTAACTGAATGATTACACAAATTAATGTGAAATGGTAACTTGACATAGGTGCTCTGAAGGAAAAGAGTAGTTTTCTGAGAACAAAAAACAAGAGAATCTGACCCAGATTGGGACAGTGGGTGGTGATAGCGAGGGTCAGTGAAGCCTTTTCCAAACTGATCAGTAGGACTTAATTGAGCCAACAAAGGAGGAAAGAGCTTTCTAAATATGCCTTGGGAGAAGAGCTCAGCTCTTTTGAAGAATCATAAGCAAGATGGTGTGGCTAGAGATGGTGAGATGAGGATGGAAAGGTAGATGGAAGTGGGGCCAAGCCGTTTATGCCCTTGTGGACTATTATAAAGATTTTGGTTTTTATCCTTTGGTTTTCATGTACGGTTGAATAGGTGGTAGTGGTAATATAATTAGTTTCTCATTGGAAAATGCCACACTCTGGCTGCTGTGTGGAGAAAGTATTAGAAAGGAGCCTGGGTGAAAGCAGAAAGGCCATATAAAAGATTACTGAAGAATCTAGGGAAACAGTCATGATTGCTCAGATAGGGTGTTGGCAATAGAAATGATAACTGGATGGGTTTGAGATAGATTTAGGAGGCTGAGTGGACAGACAGATGATGGATTAGGGTCAGGGAAAAGGGTGTGTCTAAGATGACTCCTGGCTTTTAGAACACTTAAAGAAAACCTGATTGGGAGTGGGGGGCAGTGGTGGTGGTGGAAATACCATGGGTGTGGCCTTGGCATTCAGTGGAAACCTCTTAGTAAGTAGTAGAAGTGGAAGTGGCCAAGGGCCTGAGTGATGGGAGGGCTTCAGCTGTCTTTTTTACAAAGGGGAGGAGTCTTCAGCATTTAAATGGTAACTGAAGCCGAGGACAATATTATCTAGATGAGAATCTAAGGACTGGCTTTTTTTGTGTGTGAAATATAACATATATTCAAAAAGGCAATGACTTTCCAAGTACATTTTAACAAGTATAGAACAAATTTTAAAGTTTGGTATGGGTTATAGTTCCATGACTTTTCATTTTTTCTTCTAGCTGCCACAAGACACTGGAGACCAACATAAGGACTGGATTTTAAGGTTCTCTACATTTGATAGTCAGATAGAGGAGGATGTGCTTACAAAGGAGACTGAGACAGAGCAGTAGAGAGAATAGAGATAAGAAGGATTGTGGGTAGATGGAATACAAGGGAAGAGTATTTCAGGGAAGAGGGAGGTGGTTTTTATGCCCTTGTGAGATGGAGCAAGATGAGGGCTGAAAATTGTTTATCAGATATCGGCACTCAAAGTGAGTGTTTTTGGTGGAGAAGTGGATACTGAGGCCAGACTGGCATGGGATGAGAAGTGAGTGGGAGACAGAAAGTGGAAGCAGAGACGATAGGTAATCCTTTCAGTGTTTGGCTGTAAAGGTAAGAGAGAGAAATTGGGCAATAACGGATTTGTCAAGTGGAGTATGGGCTCAAGGGAAGGATTTTGAAGATGGGAGAGATTTGAGTGTGTATAAATGTCAGTAGGAAGAATCCATTTGAAAGGAACTGGTTGGAAATGCAGGGGAGGGAGGGCTAATTGATAGGGTAAGGTTCTCGAAGGAGGGGAGGACAGTATGTAAAGTTCAGTGGAGGAATTGCTGGTAGGAGGAAAATGTCCTCTAGTGTAATAGGAAGCAAGGAGAAGGTGGTGAGGATAAAGATTGTGTTTTTAGGTTTGGTAGAAGGAAGCTAGCAGAGTTCCCATCTTTGGGCATCAGTTTCTCTGTGAAGGAGTAGGCAAGGTCATACAGAGGTGACAGTGGTGGGGCAAGGTAGGGTTTGAAAGTTCAAGGAGTTTGAGTAGGAGAGAGAGTTATGGAGAGAAATGCAGTCGGATTACTGGGCAGTGTTGAGAGTTCTACTGTAGTTTGTAGGCCCATCTGTTCTTTCTTACTTAATATACATCCTCTTTTGTTTTGTTGATTTGTGACCTTCTTTGGCCTAGCAGGAGATATATGCTGTATATTTTTTCCTTAGATACATGTTATTTCCCAGGGAAGTCCCTCTAAATCCAAATAGTTTTTCTTCAAGAATCTAGGTAGATCTAAGTCAGCCAAATAGCAAACTTGGAAAGGTGGGGCAGTTCTGTTGTGGTTGAGACTTTTTTTTTGGTTCTGAAAGGTGCCATTCTCTATTTCCAGCAGGGTAATATATGGGGAGAGCCACAAAACTCTTGAGATCTTCCAGTTAGTCATGTCCCTAAGGTGTGAGTTCATTACTTTTTTTTTCAAACAAGTTCCTAGGTCTGCAGATACCCTTAATACTAAAATATAAACATATCCATTCTTTAGACAAATATGTTACTTTTGGATAATCCATATCTCTAATGCCCTCTATTTATACAGATAGCAGATTTGATGGTGTTCTAGTTTGCTAGCTCTCAGAATGCAATATACCAGAAATAGAACGGCTTTTAAAAGGGGGAATGTATTAAGTTGCAAGTCCACAGTTCTAAGGCCATGAAAATGTCCCAACTAAAGCAAGGCTATGGAAGTGTCCATTCTAAGGCATCCAGGGAAAGATACCTTGGTTCAAGAAGGCCTATGACATTCAGGGTTTCTCTCTCAACTGGAAAGGCACATGGCAAACATGGTGGTGTCTCCTAGCTTTCTCTCCTGGCTTCTTGTTTCATGAAGCTCCCCTGGGGGCATTTTCTTTTTTCATCTCCAAAGGTCTCCGGCTGTGCGGGCTCTGTACATCATTCCAAAATGGTTCCCTCTTAAAAGGTTCCAGTAAACCAACCCCACCTTGAATGGCTGGAGACACACCTCCATGGAAATCATCTAATCGAAAGTTACCACCCACAATTGGGTGGGTCACATCTCCATGGATAATTTAGAAACTCCTACCAGCAATAGTGAATGAGGATTAAAGGACATGGCTTTTTTGGGGTCCACAAATTCAAATCAGCACAGATGGTAATAACTGACATTAACAGTGGTGTTTTTCAAAAGCCCCATGTTGTTAGACTTCCCTTTTCTTCTTTTGGTGGCATTAAAGGTGAGGTTTTAAGCATGGGTGTTGTTTTCTTAGACCCAGGACCCAGCCCCAACAATGGAGTTGGCCGTGGCCATCTTGAGGGACCTGCTCCGATATGCAGCCCAACTTCCTCCACTCTTCCGGGACATCTCCATGAACCACCTTCCTGGCCTTCTCACTTCCCTGCTGGGCCTGAGACCAGAGGTGAGATGCCCCCGTCTGGCCCCTTGCAGTGCTTGCCTTCACTCACACTGTTTGGATTAAAGGATGTGATTGGGAAATAGGATTGGAGAAGCAAAAGGGAAGGCCAAGAAAAAGTGATTATCTGGAGAAGGGACTTTAAGGCATGGGGGCTTATGTGGGGGTGTTGGGCTCGCAGACTCACCCTTCCTTACTTTCTGTTTTTTTCCTAAAGTGTGAGCTGTCAGCACTGGAGGGAATGAAGGCTTGTATGATCTATTTTCCTCGGGCTTGTGGTTCTCTCAAAGTAAGTATTCATGGAAATTCTTTCCCCAAAATAAGCCTTTATAACTCTCTTTTTTTAATTTATTATTTAAAAAATTTTTTTATGAAACATAACCACATACAAACATAAACATTCTCTCTGTATGATCATTCCATGCTTGTTATATAATCAGTAACTCACAATATCATCACATAGTTGTATATTCATCATCATGATCATTTCTTAGAACATTTGCATCAATTCAGAAAAAGAAATAAAAAAAAAGAAAAAAATACACACCTTACCCTTTACCCCTCCCTTTCATTGATCACTAGCATTTCAATCTACTAAATTTATTTAACATTTGTTCCCCCTATTATTTATTTATTTTTAATCCATATGTTTTACTCATCTGTCGATAAGGTAGATAAAAGGAGCATCAGACACAAGGTTTTCACAGTCACACAGTCACATTGCGAAAGCTGTATCATTATACAGTCATCTTCAAGAAACATGGCTACTGGAACACAGCTCTACATTTTCAGGCAGTTCCCTCCAGCCTTTCCATTACACCTTAACTAAAAAGGTGATATCTATTTAATGCATAAGAATAACCTCCAGGATAACCTCTTGACTCCTTGGAATCTCTCAGCCATTGACACTTTATTTTGTCTCATTTCTTTCTTCCCTCTTTTGGTTGAGAAGGTTTTCTCAGTCCCTTGATGCTGAGTCACAGCTCATTCTAGGATTTCTGTCCCATGTTGTCAGAAAGGTCCACACCCCTAGAAGTCATGTCCCACATAGAGAGGGGGAGGACAGTGAGTTTGCTTGTCATGTTGGCTGAGAGAGAGAGAGAGATCACATCTGAGCAATGAAGAGGTTCTTTTGGGGGTGACACTTAGGCCTCA
>PVIY010056012.1:0-13520 GCA_004026745.1 Myrmecophaga tridactyla | reverse complement strand
ATTAAAAATAGATAAATAATAGGGGGAACAAATGTTAAAATAAATTTAGTAGATTGAAATGCTAGTGATCAAAGAAAGGGAGGGACAAGGGGTATGGCATGTATGAATTTTTTCTGTTTTCTTTTTCTGAATTGATGCAAATGTTCTAAGAAATGATCATGATGATGAATATACAACTATGTGATAAAAAAAGAATGTTCATATTGTATGTTGATTGGTTTTATTAATAAAATTTTTTTTTTAATCTTATGATCAAAACACAAAGAGAAAGCAGGGGAAAGACTGTGTGTTCTGCATTCTGCATTCAAAATCTGTAGCATCTCTTTTTAGCTGAATAACATTATCCAAAAAAAAAAAAAGCTTCAGCTTCTCTCTTTATGAAATGGAGGGAAAAAAATAGAACCTCTCTCACACAGTATGCTGAGGTTTAAACAAAACAATCCGTGTAAAGCACTTAGCACATTGTCTCATGGCACGAAATAATTGCTCAAACGGCATTAGCTATAATTAAGGAAAGGAAAAGACTTTTAAAGAAAGTTACCATACCCATCTCTCTTTCAGCATGCAGCAGATCTGAGAGACTAGAAGAGAATCTGTTGATTTGGAGCTCCTGTGAGGGGGACCAGAACAGAAAGGGCAATCAGTTCGCTTTGGAGCTCCTGTGAGGGGGACCAGAACAGAGAGGGCAATCAGTTCGCTTTGGAGCTCCTGTGAGGGGGACCAGAACAGAGAGGGCAATCAGTTCACTTTGGAGCTCCTGTGAGGGGGACCAGAACAGAGAGGGCAATCAGTTCACTTTGGAGCTCCTGTGAGGGGGACCAGAACAGAGAGGGCAATCAGTTCACTTTGGAGCTCCTGTGAGGGGGACCAGAACAGAGAAGGCAATCAGTTCGCTTATATAATTGCCTGCACTTGCTCATGGCTGCCTGCCACTGTCAGGTCTCTTTCGCTCTGATCACCAAAAACACTTGGCATCTCTTCACAGCCTCACTGGGGATTCAGCATCTCGTTTGGGAAACACTGACCCAGAAAATAAAATCAAAAGCACGGCCCCCTCAGTATCAGAAACATTGCCCGGAATCTGAAGTTTTACTTTTTTGCCAATGTCATCTTTTGCATATCAACACTGGCGAAACTTCGGCACACTAACTTTCTACCAGGGCAGTTCTTCCATCCTTTCTTGTCCTGTGAATGCAGTATAACATGCCAGCATTTCCCTAGGCTACTTTCACCCCAACCGAGGCATTCTATGACACTGAACCACCGTAACTGAGAATTAAGAATTAACAAATGATTATGATTACTGAATCATTACATAGATGCTCTTTTCCTTCTATATTGTAAAATAGCCAAAAGTTGATACCTGAAATTGCTGAAATTCAACTAGTCTCAGCCCTGTTTCTACTTCATGTTGTAATGGTAACAACTGCATGTCCCCTTGCTTGGATCCATAGAAACTCTGAACCTAGACTCAAGGAGACAGATTTCTGGGCTAAGAGGCCAGCGGATCTCCTGCTTCCCACATAGCAACAAACCCCTTCTCTCTCTGAAATCCCAAGGTCACAGATCGGCTGTTACGCACAAAGGGCAAAGAGTCCCCGCATTTGTTTGGCATCACGACTAAATACTTTTCTTGGTACTCGAATATTTTAAGGATATCTTTCATGAATCTAATCCAGATCCACGAATTGTTTTGCAACAACATCGACAAAAAGTGTGTAACTAAAATTTCACAAACATCGAAAGGAAAATTAAATAATTTGGTAAACAGGAGGCATATTCCATTTTTAAAAAACAATTGACACAGTCAGGGCCCTACCTCTAACCTTCAATATGCAGATCAAGCCGCAGAAAGAATATTTCTTAAGGTAAGCTCTGAGTGCTCTCTCTTTCTCTAAGGAAGTTTGCCACTAATTTAATGCCTGGAAGTTTTGTAGAATGTGAACCAACCATGAAACAGGATTCACAGACCTATACAGCTAGTCACCATACAATTCCCTCCATTTTTCTGGTGCTTGAATGTGTCACAATAAAACGTAGGGGGAAGGAGGAGCTGGTCACACACAGTGTGAATGTCACAGAGATCTTGTAACTGAATTTGGTTTTGCAAATAGGCCAAACAAGAGACAAAACATTATCTCTAGGACATTGAGTGCTTCATAATAAAATTGTTAACCTAACTTTAACTTCTCAGAAGCTCTTGAATTTGCAGAGATCAATCATTTCAGTATGGTACGATCCCAAATCATCCAAAACCAGCAAATCAATATCAAGACCCAATTATTACATTTGAACAACAAAAGAGCCCACATAACCTTTATAATGTTGCCTATGTCATGTTATAAAACAAGAGTTTGAGTTCTTGTGCTATGCGTTTACCCCTCAGTTCCATTAAATAATTCACATCATAAACTAAAATCTCAAAGTTTTTCAAGTGAAAAGCCACATAAAGCCACGGATATTTCGGATCAATTGTTTAACAGTTATACAATGCTCAGAATGTGGCAGGCCATCTTCTCAGTGCTCTGCAAACATTAGCTGATTTAATACTCCTAACAAACCTACACGGTGGATGTTATTCTTATCATTCCTGCTTAGAGCTGAAGTAACTGAGACACACAGTGGCTCAAATGACAAGGTGATTTAGCTTAGCTCAAATGACTAAGATTTGAGGTTAGGAGAAGAAACTGTCTGACCTCAGATAGTTTGGTCCCAGAGTCCAAAGAACTTAACGATTTTTTTTTGCATATTTGTGCAAATACCTGATGGTGTGCAAAACCTTATTTTTGCATTGATTAAAGTACACAAGGCTGGTACTTCCAATTTTGCTTTCTGGATAACTCCACAACCTCCAGCGGAATAAAACCCATAGTTACCTAAAAAGATTTAAAGTTTGAACGTTGACCTAATACACATGAAAAATCCCTTTGCTTTCCAATAAAAACATCAGGTAAGAAACTCCCTCATCTGAGAAGTATTTAGTTTCCTCAGTTTTATTACATCTTCATTTCCAAAACTTTTCTTTTTTGCTTGTCAAAATTATTAATAAAAAAGTAAAATAAAAATAAATTCCCCCCCAAAAAAATGCAATGGGAATTTGAATCTCACTCTTACTCCCAGCTTCCACCCCTCCACCACAAACTATGGCCTTAAGTGGCTACTTAATATCTTTAACTCCTCCAAAGGAAAAAGTACCTATGTGATGGACATTCTTCAGATAAAATCAGAATTTTTCATGGGTTAATTTTCAACCCCAGCAGAGAATTTCCCAGTAAATACAAAATGTTCAAGCCAATTATTCCTCAAAATCTGCCTTTTCTTCCTCCTTCCCCCAGGCAGCAGCCCAGAGCTCCCCTTCCCAAGGGGAAGTATCTCAGCTCCCATCGCTCCACACAGCCTGAGAAGCTCCTTCCTGGCTTTGGAGGAAGAAATTAATCACAAGTTTAAACCTCAACTTTATTTCGAATAAAGTAAAAATAGTTTCAAATGTTAAAATATACCACAAAATATCTTTTATTCCCACTTCCACCCAAAGAGTGTTTTCATTTATTTATAAAGAAAATTAGCAGTGTCCCTTCCTCTTAATGAAAACGCATCAAAGAACACATCCTTGAAAAATCAGGAAACTGATAGCTGAACGGGTCAAACTTGGAGTTGTCTGCCACACCGACACACACGACAGGCTCCGTCCACACTCACAAGCTACTGAATCAGTCCATCCGGGGCAGCGGCCGGGTCTGCTCTGTCCACCACCACGGCCGCCCCTGTGCCCAGATAGCTTCCCAACACCAGGGATTCAGCTCATGAGTGAATGGACGAAACTCCCGTCAAAATTCCCAACGTGTAAACTAGTTGTGATTCGACCTCTAATTCCAGTATGGAGTCCTCAACATATCCAAACTGTGAAAGGAAGAAAAGCACACTTTGACAGGCCTGGCTACAAGTCTGAGAAGAAGCTCCTATACACGCGTTCCAAGGCTGGTGTTGGAAGCAGATTTTTATCACGGGTTTGGTTGATTTTCTCTGGGAATCTCTGCATCCCACTGGATCACAGGAACCCACATTTCTTCCTCTAATTTGATCAGCCTCCTTTTCATAAAAATAGCTTCCATTCTCTCTGCTCTGTAAAATAACACTTAAAAAAAAAAGAAAAAGAAAGTTTGTTTTCACCTTTTCTAAACTTCCTTGAGGTTAAGGCATTCATATTTGGTAAATTATAAGAACAAAATTTCGTAATTGCTCCACTACCTTTTCCCATGCCCTGTTAGGCTCCAAGAGCTTCGTCTCTCCTTCTGCAATCAAAAGGTATTTCTTTAAATGAACAAGATAACCCCACCAACCTGGCCACGCTGCCAGGTTCTGGAGCTCTTGGCATGTGTAATTTAGAGTCATCACAAGCTCTGGTAAGTCACTTGCAAGTCTAAATCACTTTCATTAAAGGAGCCGTAAGATAGACGGGTAGATCAGATAGGATGGATGGATGTATAGACAGACAGACAGACAGACAGACAGACAGACAGACAGACAGACAGACAGACAGATAGATAGATAGATAGATAGATAGATAGATAGATAGATAGATAGATAAGATTAGATAGATAGGTGATAAATTGATTGATAGATTGAGATATATGACATACATAAATAGGTACATAGGTAGATTTAACCTTATCTATAGAAGGCTATCACAATACTCCTCAGTGCTTAGTTCACTATCATTACTGACCCATGCAATAACCCTTTCTTGTTTTATTAATGTATTTCTTTTCTTCCATCCATGCCTCCATGGACATCCTTCCTCAAGTGTTCAATATGTCTATTTTCTTATATATGGGTTCTTATAAAATGCAAGTTGTTTCACGTGCATGTATTTGTAATGTACACAAATGGCATTGTGTAATAGATCTCATTATTATTTCTTACTATTTCCATTCAGCATCATGCCTTTACAATTCACTCATGTCACCATGTACACATCTAGTCTATTTCTTCTAAGTGCAGCATTGGACTCCCTCACATTTGACCTAACCATCCCCCACATGGATAACCAAAATCACCTTGGGTTTCCTGCCATCACAAACAACACTGTGATAGACATACTCACATATATCTGGAATAAGGGTTACCAAACACCCCAGTAATATGTATTCTTATTTTTAAAAAGAGTTAATTACTCAAGCAAAATTGCTGATTCAAAAGGGAGACAAACACTTAATTTGACCAGGCCCTGCCAGACGGTTCTCCAGGATGACTGCATCTGTCCAGACTTCCACGGGCAGGGCAGGAGGCCCCTACACCCCACTGCACGGCAGTATGGCAATGTTCGGCTTTCCCCTTCCCACAGTTTTGGTTCTGGATTACTTTGGATACAGTCTGCAGCTATCTAGCTATCTATTTAGCTATCTCTATCTCTATCTCTATCTCTATCTTCCTTCCTTCTTCCTTCCTCCATCCCTCCCTCCCTCTCTCTCTACCCTTCTCTCTTTACTAATCTTTAGGTTATACTACAGGAGAGAAGAGAATCACTGAGTGTGAGGTAGCCACTGCTTTTATAGCAGAAGCAAATCTGCTCTTTGATTCCTGATATTCTCACAAGCAGTGGGGACAACCAAATCAATAGGCCGAGCCCTCAATCTTGGGGTTTGTTCATATGAAACTTATCCCCATAAAACACAGACCAAGCCTACTTAAAATTAGGCCTAAGAGTCACCCCCAGAGAACCTCTTTTGTTCTCTGGTCAATGAGAGGGAGGGATAAAGGGTATGGTATGTGTGAGTTTTTTCTTTTTTCTTTTTATTTCTTTTTTTGGAGTGATGCAAATATTCTAAAACATGATCATGGTGATGAATGTACTACCATGTGATGATATTCAAACATACACAGAATGTTTGAATGTTAAGAATGTTAAAAAAAAATCTGTTCTTCACCTGGGGAAGAAGTTAGTTTACCCCTGAGGGTTACTTGCTGTACACAACCCTGAGAAACAGCCTGCAGAAAGAGTAGGTAAGACATTGGGTTCTGCCTGCCATCCCCAGCAAGAACATGCAGGAATGCTCAGGGCCGGGGTAGGTTGTCTCTCCCAAGGGGCACTTTTCCCCACACCAGGCAAAGTCAGTAAATTGCAGCAAGAATTAAATCAGTCCACAAGCTCAGGTGTGCCATAAATAACATTTATTTTCTTTCTGCATCAACTCAATTCTTCTCTAACCCCATCCCATTAGAAAGGCAGGAAATACAACCTTAGCCATGCCTGAGAGAAAACAAAGGGTAAAATTCAATAAATTATCTTTCCAAAAATGTTAGCTATTATTATTGCTTCTGTTGTTATAAGTCCCTGCTATTCCAAACAGACTGATTTTGCTGTTACAGTTTTTGCTTTGATAAAAGTTCAACATATAACTACATATCAACCTCTTCCCTTCCTAATATCTCTAATTCTGCTCAATGTGCCACTCCCATTCACTCACATGCTTTCACACACACACACACACACACACACGCACTCTCTACATGATTGTAAACTTTAGCACTCCTCAGGAATTGACTTAGATGCCTCCACTGGTTTCCAGAATTTCCATTCTAGGCACTATATGCCAATGAAATAGAGATCCACGCTTGCTTCTCATTCCAGCTCCTTGGCTTTGTGACTAGACAAACTACAAGACAAACCAAGAGAGGATGGTGGGAATGGATCTTCAGAAAAAGAGAGGAGTTGAAACATGAAGAAAGACACAAAAGGAAAATTCAAAGAGAGAACAGGACTCATGAAGAGGATTGCATTCTATTGATGCAAACAAACTTGGAAAACGTCTCCCACTCATTTGCCAATATAGGAAATAACACACTTGAAAAAGAGCTCAAAATTTATCATCAAATATAATTTGTAATTTTTTTTGTTACTCAGTCATCATGATCTCAACCATTGTAATGCCTTTTTTTAAACTAGGTTTCCTTTCAAAACCTGCATTATAATATCCCAGTCATTCATTGTTAGTATTAATCTTACTGTTAATTTTTGTTTTATTTTTAACTAAATGTATATTATTTGCATCTAAAACAATGCTCAAAAAATTGAAAACTGCTCATAAAGTGCTTAAGATTGAATCATTTTTAAAAGATCATTGAGGAGTCATGTTTACGTTTTTTTTTCCTATTAATTCTCTTCAGCCAGAATTGAACAAAGCTAGGAGTGTTATTCTCATACAGATGGTGAACAAGAATCTCTCCAAAAACCTATGGCTCCTGTGGAAACCTTGTAAAGAGTAGTTACTCTTCTCAAATGTAAAGCCAAGGAAAAGAAATGACTGTTGAGAGAACATTAGTGATGGAGCTGTCTAAAAAAATAAGTAGATATTTACCATGTATACAAAGCATTGCTTTCAAGGTTATATCCAAGATGCATTGCTGAACTGCTCTGAGGCTGCATTACTTAACACTCACGCCTATTCTTCACTCTTTATAGGAGGAATGGTCAGATATTATTAACCTCATTTATAAATCAGTAACTAAACCTCAAAGTGACTTGTCCAAGGACATTCTCTTTCAAGCAAATTTTGTTGCCTTCCTATAATATATCAAAATTGGAGAGCCACTCTAAGGGACTCCAAAAAGACCATTATAGAATTTAGCATTCATTTTTCAGTGAAAATGTCAGAAGTTGGAACCACTCTTAAATTTCATCCATCTATTCTGGCTGCTTAAAAAGCCAAGCATGCCACCCCAGGAATGCATTCTCTCAAAAAAGTCTGAGAACAAGTTTTAATGGCTCCTAATAACTTTCAGATGAAGTAAATAACATTAAAAAGCTCTAAAATAATCCAATTTCCCCTGCTGAAGGGCATATCTTAATCCTCCATATTTTGGAACATGGCTGTAATTGTTTCCCAAACACTCTGCTCTTGAATTAGATAGTTGTGACTACTCAAAGAACTGCTGTAATGAAAAGCAGCTCTCCTTCCCCGCTCTGGACTATTAGAAACTGCTTCATCAGTATAGAAACATTCAAGTTGGAACTTGCCAGGACAATTTTGAGTATTCAAATAAAAGGTGTTAAAATGTAATCCAGGTCCCAGGGATATAAGCCTCCCTGGCAACGTGGGGCAGACATTCTAGAATGAGCTAGGACTCAGCATCAAGGGATTGAGAAAACCTTCTTGACCAAAATGGGGAAGAGAGAAATGAGACAAGATTAAGCTTCAGTGGCTGAGAGATTTCAAAGAGTCGAGAGGTTATCCTGGATGTAATTCTTACGCATTATATAGATATTCCTTTTCAGTTTATGGTGTATTTGAGTGTCTAAAGGGAAGTACCTGAAACTGTAGAGCTCTGTTCTAGGAAACTGTAGAGCTGTGTTTCAGTAGCCATGTTTCTTGAAGATGATTGTATAATGATACAGATTTCGCAATGTGACTGTGTGATTGTGAAAACCTTGTGTCTGATGCTCCTTTCATCTACAGTATGGACAGTTGAGTAAAACATGTGGATTAAAAATAAATAAATAATAGGGGTAACAAATGTTAAAATTAAAATATATATATATAGGATAGATGGAAATACTAGTGATCAATGAGAGGGAATGGTAAGAGGTATGGTATGTATGCGTTTTTTCTTTTTTCTTTTTATGTCTTTTTCTGGAGTAATGCAAATGTTCTAAAAAATGATCATGGTGATGAATACACAACTATGTGATGATACTGTGAGCCATTGCTTGTACTCCATGGATGGAATGTTTATATGTTAAGAATGTATGTGCTTGTACATTGTATAAATAAAAATAAATATATATTTTATATATATATTTATATATTTTTTTAAATATATATATATATAGTCCAGGTTTCTCCCCAAGCATTTTTATTTTAACATCTTTTCAGTCCTACAGATTTCTATACAGAAAAATCCTGAAGGGGCCATAAATCTTCGTTTTATCACTGTAACTGTGTTCCAGTGACATATCTTGATTTTCTGTTATAGAATTGTCACTGTGCCCTTGACTTAAACTCTCTCTTGAAACTTGGAAAACACCCTCTCCCAGAAATCTGTTATACCACAGCAGCACATGGCAAATTTGAACAATGTTGGTTTTACAATATATTCCCATGATCATATTCTCTCGATGATCCCAAAGCTTTTAACAGTCTCTGAATCCTGTCCTCCGCCCACCCTGGCAGGAGACAACCCATGAGCATGGTGCCTTTCTCCATGAGTCTCTCCCAGGGTCTTAGTGGAGTCACTCTCATGGCACTTCCCTCCTCTGGTTTGATCTGTATGTTTTCCGTTGTTTCAAATCTCTTTTCAACTACTTTCTACTAATAGGCCTATAGGATCCTAGTCTTTGCCTTACAGTCAAGAGTTCTGCAGCTCTCTCAGACATTCTAAGTGTTAGGATAAAGGGATAGAGCAGATCTTTGTGAATCCTCCAGTGCCAGTTCTTGCCGCAGAATGTGTCACCCTAAATTAGCCATAGTTTCTACCCTTCTACCCAGACAGCGCTTTTACACTCCTCTTTAAGACCTGCACACCTGAGACAACAAGATCCGCTGCTGAGGATTGTAAAGTCCTCCACAGATGGTTCTCTTTTCTCTGGGGGTCACTTTGCCCCCCTATGAAAGAAGAAGCCACTTTTCACTTCCTCTGGATTTCTCTCAACCCTGCTGAGTTCCAATAATACTCATAAGAAAGTAATGCATTCCTCCTACAAGATGACATCCTAGTTCATAAGTAGCTGGAAAACCACCTCAGCAGTTCCCTCATTAACTCTCAGGAAGCATTGTTAAAGTATTTTAAGCAAATTAAATAAAAACAGGAGTTAGGCTATATTAGATTGCAACAGGAAACTAAACAAGTGATTCTGAAACTTCACTGCATCTCAGAATCAGCTTGAGGAGTGTTTATTTTTAAAAAATACAATTCCTGGACGCTATTCCAAACCCACTTAATCAGAATCTCCAGAGGTAAGACCAAAGAATATTAAAAGTTTCTCAGGTGGTTCTCTTGAAACTACTCCATTAAATGACATTTAAGAATCTCTGAGCTATAAGAGGTGAAGTACCCATACAGAAAGGAAATCTCTAGAAATGCACTTAAATGGGAAGGTCCCTGATACTTTAAAGCCAACTAAGTTTCAGATACTACATGGCATTGAAAGTAAAATTTCTGGTCTCTTTTCCTTGCCATCTAACACAATTCTAAATATGCTTTCTTGGTATAATGCCCCTAAAATGCTTAGCCCCCAAGCTAAGCATTTATATTTGTATCTAAGGACACTAATATTCTATCTAGAACAGCTAGACAGAAAGTCAACGAAGATATAAAAGAACTCAGCAATATCATCAAACAACAGACTCTAGTCAATACCATAGAACACTCTATACAGCAGCAGAATAGACATTCTTTCAGGTGCCCTTGGAATATATACCAAGATAGATCACATTCTGGACCATGAAACAACTTCAAAAATTTTAAAGAACTGAAAACACATGGGGTGTGTTCTATGACCACAAAAGAATATAACTAGAAATCAATAACAAAAAAATAGGAAACTCTCCAAACACTTGGAAACTAAACCAAACTACCCAATAGATCAGAGTGGACGTTTAAAGGGAAACCAGAAATTACATTGAACTGAATGGAAATACAACATTTTAAAATTAGTAAGACAGAGCCAAAATAGTTCTGAGAGGGAAATTTATAGCACAAATGCATACATACATTAGAAAAGAGAAAACATCTCAAATAAATGATCTAAGCTTCCACCTGGTTATGGGTTGAATCATGCCTCCCATAAAGTCAGGTCAAGTCCTAACCCCCATCCTGCGGCTATGAAGCCATTTGTAAATAGGATCTTTGAAGATATGTTTGGTTAAGGTGAGGCCAAACTGAATCAGCGTCAGCCTTAATCCAGTATTGCCGATATTGTGATAAGCAGAGGAAATCTAGACACCGAGGAGATAGAAAGGTGCAGAGGGCCATGTGGCAGAGCAGAGACTGAGCTGTGGATTGCTGGCAGGCCACCACCACAGCGCTACAGCTTTCAGAAGAAGCAGGACCTGCCGACACCTCGATTTCAAGTGACTGCCCACCAAACCCGTGCGGTAATAAAACTCCTGTTAGTTAAGCCAACCGGTCTGTGGTTCTTTTTACAGCAGCCTTAAGCCACAACTCAAGAACCTTAAAAAAAGGAAAGCAAAATAAACCTAAAGCGAACAGATGGAAGGAAATACTAAAAACAAGAGCAGAAATAAACAAAATTGAAAACAGAAACACAAGAGAGAAAATCAATGAAACAAAGGGCCAGTTCTTTAAAAACATAAACATATTTGATTCTTTTTTACAAAGATAAAGAGAGAATAACAGAAGTTATCACTACAGACTGTGCAGCCACAAAAGGACATAAGAAAATACTATAAAACTCTACAGACATGAATCCAATAGCGTAAATCAAGTGGATCAATTCCTTGAAAAGCACAAACTACCAGAACTCACCCAAGAAAAAATACATGATTTGAATAATTTTATAACTATTAAAGATGTCAAATTCATAATTTTGAAACTCCCCAAAAAAGTAGTATCCCAGGTCCAGATGGTTCCACTGGAGAATTCTACCAAATATTTAAAAAAGAATTGAAACCAGTACTATACAATCTCTTCCAGAAAATAAAAGAGGAGGGAACATTTCACAGTTCATTTTATGAAATCCACATTACCCTGATACCAAAACCAGACAAAGATGGTACACACACAAAAGAAAATAGAGACCACATCCCTCATGAATATAGGTACAAAAATCCTTAGGAAAAAATTAAGAAAATAGAATTCAGCAATATATAAAGTGAATTATATACCAGGACCAAATGGAATTTATTCCGAGGATGTTCAATAGTCAAAATCAATGCAATTCACCATATTAACAGGTTGAAAAAGGAAAGCTACATGATCAGGTCAATCAAAGCAGAAAAAGCATTTGACAAAATCCAACACTTATTCATGCTGAAAACTCTGAGAAAAATAAGAATAGAGGACATCTTCATAAACCTGATAAAAAGCATCCATGAAAACACTGCCATTGACATTATACCTGATGATGAAAGAATGGACCCCTTCTTCTAAGATTGGCAAGAATCTTATTCAACATAGTGGTGAAAGATCTAGCCAGAACAAAAAGGCAAGAAATGGAAACAAAAGACATTCAGAGCAGATAGGAAGAAATAAAACCACCCCTAATTGAAGATAGGATGATGTCTACATAGAAAGCCCCAAAAAGTCTACAAACCACACATAGAACTAATAAGTGAGTACAGCAAGGCCATAGGACACAAGATAAACATGCAAAAATCTACTGTAATCTATTTATAGATTAGCAATAATGAATCATAGGCAGCAAAATTAAAAATATAATACCATCTACAATCACTCAAAAAGTGAAATGCGTAGGTTTAAACTAACAAAACATGGACAGAACTGTTATGCTGAAAACTATACAACACTAATGAAAAAAAAATCAAAGATCTAAATAAATGTAAAGACATATCATGTTTATGAACTGAAACACTTAGCACAGCAAAAATGTCATTGATACGCAGGTTTAATGCAATTCTTATCAAAAGCCTAGCATGATTTTTTTAGGCATGGGCAAGATTAATCTAAAATGTATATAGAAAAATAAAAGAATTAGAATAGCTAAAATGAGTTTTAAAAAGAAGAATAAAGTAGGAGGAAAACATTCCTGATTTCACGACTTATTAGATAGCTACAGTAATCAAGCTATACGGTATTGATGAAGAGACAGACAACTAGCTCAATGAAAGAGAATAGAGAACCCAGAAATACATCCACATAAATATGTCCAAACGATTTTTTGCAAAGGTGGAAAAACAGCCTTTACAATAAAGCAACTGGACACCATAAGCAAAAAAAAAAAATGTTCCACAATAAGTATCACAACTTAATACAAAAATTAATTCAAAATGGATTGTGGACTTAAATGCAAAATACAAATTATAAAACTTTTAGAAAAAACATGGGAGGAAATCTTTGGGATCTAGAACCAGGCAAAAAGTTCTTGGACTTGATGTCAAAAGCATAATTTATGACAGGAAAATTGATTAATTTGTCTTATCAAAATTAAAAACTTCTGTTCTTTGAAAGACCCTGTTAAGAGGATCTGCTGGTTTGAAAGGATGTATGGACCCTAGAAAAGCCATGTTTTAATCAAAATCCCATTTTGTAAGACAGAATAATCCCTATTCAATACTGTATGAAACTGTAATCAGATAATCTCCCTGGAGGTGTGATTTAATCAAGAGTGGTTGTTAAGCTGAATTAGGTGGCAACATGTCTCCACCCATTTGAGTGGGTCTTGAGAAGTTTCTGGAGTCCTAAAAAAGAGGAACATTTTGGAGAATGAAAGAGATTCGGAGAGAGCAGGGACTGCTGCAGCACCACAAAACAGAGAGTCCACGAGCCAGCAACTTTTGGAGATGAAGAAGGAAAACACCTCCCAGGGAGCTTCATGAAACAAG
>PVIY010056011.1:0-13486 GCA_004026745.1 Myrmecophaga tridactyla | reverse complement strand
ATAAATAATAGGGGGAACAAATGTTAAAATAAATTTAGTTTGAAATCCTAGTGATCAGTGAAAGCGAGGGGTAAGGGGTATGGTATGTATAATCTTTTTTTTTTCTGTTGTCTTTTTATTTCTTTTTCTAAATCGATGCAAATGTTCTAAGAAATGATGAATATGCAACTAAGTGATGATATTGTGAATTACTGATTATTTATGTTAATGTTTTATTTGTTTGTTAATTTTTTAAAAATTAATAAATAAATTTTTTTTTAAATTAGGTCTAAGAGTCACCCCCAGAGAACCTCTTTTGTTGTTCAGATGTGGTCTCTCTCTTCACTCAGCAGGTGAACTCACTGCCTTCCCTCCTACATGGGACATGACTTCCAGGGGTGTAAATCTCCCTGGCAATGTGGAACAGAAATCCCAGGATTAACCAGGACCCATCATCAAGGGATTGAGAAAGCTTCTTGACCAAAAGGGGGAAGAGAGAAATGAGACAAAATAATATCTGAGTGGTTGAGAGATTTCAAACAGAATTGAGAGGTTATCTTGAAGGTTATTCTTATGCATTATATTGATATCCCTTTTTAGTTTATGATGTATTGGAGTGGCTGGAGGAAGTACCTGAAACTGTTGAGCTGTGTTCCAGTAGCCTTGATTCTTGAAGATGATTGTTTGATGATATAGCTTTTACAGTGTGACTGGGTGATTGTGAAAACCTTGTGTCTGATGCTCCTTTTATCCAGAATATGGACAGATGAGTAAAAAATATGGATAAAAAAGAATCAAAAAATAGGGGGGATAAGAGGTAAAATAAATTGGGTAGATGGAAATACTAGCGGTCAATGAGAGGAAGGGGTAAGGAGTATGGCATGTATGAATTTTTTCTTTTTGTTTCTTTTTCTGGAATGATGCAAATGTTCTAGGAAATGATCATGGTGATGAATACATGACTATGTGATGATATTGTGAGCCACTGATTGAGCACCATGTGTGGACTGTAGTGTGTGAAGATTTCTCAATAAAAATATATTTAAAAAAATGTTAATACCTCCCTCCAAAAAAAGCTAATACCCACAATTGGGTGTGTCACGTCTGTACAGGTAACTAATTAAGAAGTTTCTACATACAATCTTGAATCAGAGTTAAAAGCAACAGCTGCTTCCACAAGATTGGATCAGGATTAAAACATGGCTTTTCTGGGATACACAATATTTTCAAACTGGCAGAGTCAGCAATGGACAGCCAGCTTCTCAGCTACAGCAGCCCCAATCTGACCTTCCTGCTCCAATCAGCAAAACCTAGGCAGCTACCTTCTTTCTAGTTATAAAACTGCCCACAAACTCCGTGGCCTTGAAGCTGCTTTTGTTTTTGCCAGGCAAACAGTTTCTTTCCTGCTACAGAAATCTTTTTTTTTAAATTTATTTTATTTATTAAACATACCAACATGCAAACACAAACATTCTTACCATATGATCATTCCATTCTACATATATAATCAGTAGTTCACAATATCATCACATAGTTGCATATTCATCATCATGATCATTTCTTAGAACATTTGCATCAATTCAGAAAAAGAAATAAAAAGACAACAGAAAAAAATTCATACATACCATACCCCTTACCCCTCCCTTTCATTGATCACTAGCATTTCAATCTACTAAATTTATTTTAACTTTTGTTTCCCCTATTATTTATTTATTTTTAATCCATATGTTTTACTCATCTGTCCATAAGGTAGATAGAATAACAGACACACAAGGTTTTCACAATCACACAGTCACATTGTGAAAGCTATATCATTATTCAATCATCGTCAAGAAACATGGCTACTGGAACACAGCTCTACAGTTTCAGGCACTTCCCTCTAGCCTCTCATTACATCTTGGATAACAAGGTGATATCTCCTTAATGCATAAGAATAACCTCCAGGATAACCTCTCTTAGGCCTAATTTTAAGTAGATTTGTGCTACAGCAATCTTGGTGATCTAAATAAAATGCTGGAAACTTGCAACTCGACTCCGATTTGTCTTTTGCCACCAGGCAATGGGATATTATTTTGTCATAAAAAGTAATGAAGTACTGATACATGATACAGCCTTGGGTGAACCTTGAAAACATTGTAAAGTGCAAAGTGAAAGAAGTCAGTCAGAGAAGATCACGAATTGTATGATTCTTTTTTTATGAAATGTCTAGAATAGGCAAGTCTAAAGAGATAGAAAGTAGATTTGTGGTTGTCTTGGGGCAGAGGGGACAAGGAAGTGACTGCAAATGAATAGGTTTCTTTTGGGGGATGATGAAAATGTTCTAAATTGTGGTAATGGCTGCAAAATTCTGTAACTATACCAAAACAATTGAATTGTACACTTAAAACAGATGAACTGTATGGTTTCTGGATTATATGTCAAGAAAAATGTTGTTAAAAAAAACCCCAAAGCTTTGTAAAACTTCAGGGCAGAGCATGTGAAGCTAAGTGATTAGAAAATGGTTTATTATAACCCAAAACATTTAAAGGAAATAAAAGCAAAGACATATTTAGGCAAGGAAAAAGGTTAAAATTTTCATAAAAGAGACATAAGGTGTGACAAGGCAAGGAAAAAAATCACATTTGGGGTGATTGCTCTCAGGGTGGATTCTCTAATATTAGAAGTTTTTATTTCTATATCTTTTAAATTTACATCCTTTAAAAAGTTTTTGCCCTGAGCACTTACCACGACTGGAAACAATTCAACTGAAGTATCTCTTTTGAATGGACAATAAGTAATTTTGGCTTTCTTACAGAGCTAAAAAAAGCTAACATTTATCTGAAAGTTCTCCTGATTATTCAAATACAATCTTTTGTTTTCTCAGGGTGATGAGACCGCAGTGGTGAGATAAAGACAAGAGTTGACACATGGAGAAAGATGAACATTGGAGACAGAGGACTTCACGATCCAGAACATGGCCTCTGAGATGGTGAGAGAGTAGATGTCCCGTGAGGACTCTTGATTGCTTTGGTTCCTGGCCATCTCACTAGCGTACACTGAGCTACGGAATTAAAATGTTGGTTCCTTTACTTGTCCCCACAAGGGTACCAGTGCCTGTCTTAGGCCTGTTCTCTCCATCATTGGGTAGCACAACCCTGAGCGACCACGATGACTTCATAAACGAGCAGAAGTGGGCTTCGGGCCATTCCTCCGACTCTTTCCCCATGCCTGGGTGGGTCGCCTTGGCCCTGCTCCCCACAACTCCACAGCATGTCCACCGGCTCCCCGCGGAACCACGCAGCTGAACTCACGACGTGTCTCCACGCGGGCATCAACTCCCCCTCAGCATGCTTTCCAGGAGCTCCCGTCTCACTTGAGACCCACGAATGTGCAATTTTGCTTGTTCTTGGAACTAAAAATAAATGAGTCTGACCAAAGATTTCTCTGGACCCCGTGCAGAGACTACTGCATGCATAAAAGACCACAGGCTACGGAATGAGCAATCCTTGGGAATCCTACTATTTCTATACTATGGACTAAATCATTGTGCCTTTGTATCTTTAATCTTAATCTTCAGAATTCATGATGATGGTATAATGGTATACTATCTTTATTTTTTAAATTAGAAAGCTGATATTTAGAGAAGTTAAGAATAATTCTTTTTTTTTTTTGAATGTGTATGATGGGGTCACACTTCATTATTTTTCCATATGAGTATCCCATATTGCAGCCCCATTTGTTGAATTTTTGTTTGCTTGTGTTTTGGGAAGTGCATGGGCCAGGAATCGAACCCGGGTCTCCTGCATGGCAGGCGAGAATTCTACCACCGAACTACCCTCGCATCCCCAAGAACAATTTTGATATGAACGTAACTGTACATGAGAGTTAATAATTTAATTATAATTACTGAATCATTGTCTACATACTTTCTAACTTTCTAACATATTGTAACATAGCCAGAAAATTATCTATAACTATTGAAACTCACTGAACTGTAACCCAAATGCCTCTTTCTTTGGTGCTCAGGCTGTGTTTTATTACCGCATAATCTTCACCGGTAACTGGACCGTAATAAGAGAACTTGTAACTGGCCGCACTTGAATCCCCGTATCTTGTTTTGCAACCCTCACATCAGTTTGCCCTCGCACATAACCCCTTTCATAATTAACATGTCAGCCCAGAGCTGGCCACCCCAATTCCTCGGCCCAGACGTTCTCTTAACTGCCCTGTAACCTAATGATGTCTGCGCTGATAAAACTCATTCAACGATAAAACATCATTCATCATGCTGAAAATGTCACTTTCCAATCAAGTGGCATAACAATCAGCATGATACCCACCTACCACATTCCCCATTATCGCTCTATAATCTTCCCTTCAACTGATTCATAAATAGCTAAACAAAATATGCCAACTCCATCACAACCCCACTTCCCTTTTGTTTAATCCCATAAAAACCCTAAGCACTTCCAACTTGGGGGGACTGATTTGAGGACTGCCCTCCTTTTTCCATGAGGCCAGCTTTTGCTGGATAAACTCTTTCTCTTCTCAAAATCCTGGTGTTGCTTAATTGACTCAAGCGTCCATCGGGCAAAGATTCGCTTTTAAGTTACAACGTAACTGCTAAGAAATGGCTGTGCCAGCATTTGAATTCAGGTCTCTTTGGTGTTCATGGTCCATGAGAAACTCAAACGAAATTAGAAGATATTCATTTATGAGTAACATAGTCCAACCAGTGCTCTGCAATTTGACTTAAGCTGATCAATATCCCTCCTCTTTAGAACCAGGGAAGGACAGAGAAAGAGTAATGACACTAATATTCTCCTTCAGTTTTAAAGAATATAATGTTCTACGAGCATATGATGAGCCTTACTAAATAACACATACTGTGATGCACATTAGGCAAAAAGAAGCGAATGAGGCATGCCTCCTGAAAAAAGATTCTTGTCTGCTGAATGGAGACAGAGGAACAGTCAATTCAATGAAATATGGCGGGGGGCGGGGAGTGGTCTCTTCTCATAGGGTGAGAAGATGCCAAGAAGGCATCTCTAAAGATGGGACCCCTGACCCAGGGCTACACTCCCACAACTTCACAGGAAAGGGACCGCCCAACCATCAAGCTCCTCACATCTATTCACACTACAATTCCCTTTGTGTTTTCCCAGGCTGTGTGGATGCAGATGCGATACACACACAGAGGAAGAGGGGACTTCTGTGGAACTATCTACAAAAAAAAAGCCTCGTTCTTCTCCCGAACTTTATCATCCGGTTGAAATCCTTTATGGGTAAGGGATACTATATACTATGGGGAAACCAAATATCTGAACCTGTCCCCTTATTTCATAGAGGTTTACAAGAAGAAAGGACTTTAGGTTACTTGAACAAAAATCAGTGATTAATTTTCTTTTTAAAAAAATTTTATTGTGGTAACACATATATAACATAAAGTTTGTCTTTTTAAACATGTTGAATTCACTGGCATTAATTATATTTGCAATGCTGTGCAAATTTACTTAAGTTTATCCATCATTCCAAACAGAAATTCAATAGTCATTAAGCAATAAGAGCTTATTGCCTCCTCCACTTGACCTCTGGTCACCTCTGATGTACTTTCTTACTTTATGAGTTTGCTTATTCTAGATGTTTCACATAGGTAGAACCATATAATATTTGTCCTTTTGTGTGAGGATTATTTTACTTAGCATAATATTTTCATGGCCCATCCATGTTGTAACATCAGAATTTCATTCCTTTTTATGGCTAAATACTATTCCATTATGTATATACCACTTCTTGTTTATCCATTCATCTGTTGACTGACAAATTGGGTTGCTTCCACTGTTTCACTATTATGAATAATATCACTATGAGCATTCATGTGCAGATATCTGCTTGAGTCCAACTTCAATTTTTTTTGATATATACCTAGGAGTGTAATTGCTGGATCATATGGTAATTCTGTGCTTAAGAATTACCAACTATTTTCCAAACTATTTTCCACAGCAGTTGCCAATTTAAATTCCTATCAGCAATATATGTATTCCAATTTCTCCACATCTTTGCCAATACTTGTTATATTTAGTTAAAAAAATAGTCATAAGAGTGGGTATAGAGTAGTGTTTTATTGCAGTTTTGATTTTTATTTCCCTAAAAACTAATAATGTTGAGCATCTATTCATGTGCTTGTTGGCCATTTGCTTATCTTCTATCCTTTTGTATGCTGTATCGTGGGGTCACATTTCACTATTTTTCCATGTGAGTATCCTGTTATTGCAGCACCATTTGTTGAATTTTGGTTTGTTTGCTTTGCTCCTTTTTTGTTTTTTGGGAAATGCATGGACTGGGAATTGAACCTGGATCTCCCGCATGGCAGGCAAGAATTCTACCGTTGAGCTATTCTTGCACCCCCAATTGCATATCTTCTTTAAAGAAACGCCTTTTCAAGCCCGTAACCTACTGTTAATTAATGTTTTTGTCTTTGTGCTGTTGAATTGTAAGAGGCTTTTTTTACATATATATTCTGGATATAAAGCACTTATCGGATACATGGTTTCCAAATATTTTCTTCCATTTTGTAGGTTGTCGTTTCACATTCTTAACAATGTCTATGGATGCACAAAGATTTTCAATTTTGCTGAAGTCCAATTATCTGTTTTTTCTTTTGTTGCTCGTACTTTTGGTGTAATGTCTAAGAATCATTGCAAAATGCAATGTCTTATAGATTTTCCCTTATATATTGCCTAAGAGTTTTATGATTTTAGCTTATATTCAAGTTGTTGATCCATTTGGAGTTAATTTTTGTATATGCTGTGAGATAGGGGTCCAATTTAATTCTTTTGCATGTGGATATTCAGTTTTCCTAGAACTATTAGTTGAAAACAGTTTTCTTTCCCCATCGCTTGGCTTTGGCACCTTTGTCAAAATTCAATTGGCCACAGACATATGGGTTTATATCTGGAATGTCAATTCTATTCCATTGGCCTATATATCTGTCCTTATACCTTTTGTTTACTGTAACTTTGTAGTGAGTTTACAATCAGGAAAGTGAGTTATCTAACTCTCTTTACTGGAGACTAAAAGGAATATCAATATAATGATTCAGCAATCACACTTGTTTGTTAAACCCTACCTTCACTGTATAACTCCACCATCACCTTTGATATTTTTACCCACTCTTTAGGGATATTTGGGCTATGCCCATCTAACTTTTTCATGTTGGAAGGGGCTGTTGCTAATATGGGGTAGGGGATGGAATTAGTTGATGTTCTGGAGAGCCTGGATTTCAGGACTTATCTGGTCTAGGGACCCATCTGGAAGTTGTAGGTTTCCGGAAAGTTACCCTAGTGCATGGAACCCTTGTGGAATCTTATATAATGCCTAGGTATTCTTTAGGGTTGTGAGGGATGATTTTGTTTGGGGCTTGGCAAACTATGATATATAGCAATGTCTAACTGAAGCTTGCATTAGAGTAGCCTCTCGACTCTGTTTGAACTCTCTCAGACACTAATAACTTATTTGTTACACTTCTTTTCCCCCTTTTGGTCAGGACAGCATTGTCGATCCCATGGTGCCAGGGCCAGGCCCATCCCTGGAAGTCATATTCCACTTTGACTTTCACCCCTAGATGTCATGTCCCACGTAGGGAGGAGGGCAATGATTTCACTTGCAGAGTTGGGCTTAGAGAGAGAGAGGCCACATCTGAGCAACAAAAGAGGTCCTCCAGAAGTAACTCTTAGGCATGCTTGTAGGTAGGCTAAGCTTCTCTGCTACATAAATAAGCTTCATAAGAATTAGCCTCAAGATCAAGGGTTTTGGTCTGTTGATTTGGGTGTCCCTAATGTTTGACACAGTACCCGGGTTTCCCCACTGGTAAAGTTTAATAGATCCATATTTTTTCTTCCATCTCTCAAGGGACTTTGCTAATACTTTTTGATTATGTGCTTAACATACTCTGGAATATATCCAGGCATTACATTAAGGTATATAGGATTAAATGTCCTCATGCTTCGTCTGGGCCCCATGTGTTTCTAATTCCACTTAATCTTAAGGGAATTTACACCAATGCTCCACGTCATTGCTTCAAGCTGTCAGTGGGTCGCAGGCCCTACTGGCGGGAGCATAGAAGTCTCTGGCTGTGCTGTTGAGGGTGGCAGGTTGAGCGTGGGGAACAAGAGTGTAGCCTCTGGTGAGGAGAAGTTTGTTGTGAAATGGTTCTAATCTGGAGGAAATAAACTGGGTGAAGAGTTGTCTACATGGTCTGAACAGAAGCAGGAGCAGCATGGGGGTCAGGGTATTCTTTGGAGGTTTTAGGAACACTGTTGGTTGGGACTTGGCATCCTATGATGTAAGGGCCAGGCTCCCCTTGGGAGGCATGTTTCCTATTGCTTGGGAGACTTTCATCCCTGGAAGTCATGTCCCATGTAGGGAGAAAGGCAGTGAGTTTATTTGTAGGGTTTGTCTTAGACAAAGGGTACATTTGAGCAACAAGAGGTTTTCTGGGGGTGACTCTTAGGCGTTAATTATAGGTGAGCTTAGCTCTGCCATTATAGAGATAAGTTTTATAAGGGCAAACCTCAAGATTGGGAGCTTGGTTTGTTAAATTGGGAACCCCTATTGCTTAAGAGAATAGTGAGAATTCTGGGAGCACAAGGTGGTTCAGTGATAGAATTCTTTCTTGCCATGCGGAAGACCTGGGTTCGAGTCCCGGTCCATGCACTCCCTCCCCGCCGCCAAAACACCAAGCAAACAAAAAAATTTCAAAAAATGGTGATGCAATAATGGGATACTCATATGGGAAAATAATGACGTATGACCCCACCATACAGCAGAGAGAGAGAGAGAGAGAGAGAGAGAGAGAGAGATAGAGAGAGAGAATAGCAAGAATTCCCCAGGTGGGGAAGTTTAATAGTTTCACTTTTTGTTTTTTCAGCCCCTTAAGGGACTTTGTATATACTAGACAGGATGTGTGCTATAGAAAATTTACACTTTTTTTTTTAACATGGGCAGGCACTGGGACTCGAACCCAGATCTCCAGTATGGCAGGTGAGAACTCTGCCACAGAGCCACCATTTCCCACCCAAAAATTTACAGCTTTTTAAATGGTCGTTATATAGAGTAATGCTGACTTTTAGAGCTGGAGAACCTTAACTTTGAGTTTTAGGTATCACACAGATACTCAGAGTTTTAGGTAATTACTTGCTTGTACAAAGAACAAAGCATTTCAGAATTTAGAAATAACAGTTAAAGCTCAGGAGTAAACACGGCGCTATAAGAGCTTACAGTTGAAACCTTAATTATTTAGAAGCATTTTAATAGAAGCTACTTTTAGAAATAAAAGCCTCTGACAGTTATCCTATATTGGGACAACTGCAAATCATAGCAGAAGTTTTGTCCTGTTTTACTTGTACACATTTACTAGGGTCATTAATAAACAGATGGAACATAATTTATACGACTTGCCTTCTTCCTCTTTTAAAGTCCTTTTTAGTTGAAGATGAAATTCTGACATATCTGACCACATGTACTTTTAGAGAAGCTTTAGAGTAAAGTAGTGCAACTGACAAGTAAATATGATTGTTTCCATGATTTGTAACTTAAGATCATACAGATCAGTATTAGGATATAACATGGGCAGTGAGAACATCGCCAAGTTTTTAGGAATGCTGTATAATTTCTAAATGTATCACAGATTTAGCTTAACAGAAAGATAGAAATTACAATATTTAAATATGTTAAATTATTTTAGCACCCCATTTTTCCAAGGTGAAATAACATACCATTTGTAACGGTTTTGTTTTAAGAGTGAGAAGACTCAAATAAAGGACAAAGTAGGTCAACATAAACAGCAAGGATATTACTCTGATGTGATATAAAATCTTTGTCTTCTGGACAGTCCTTCGATGGTTAAGAAAAACTTTTTAAAAACTTTCCGTTAAGAGCAGTTTAACTGAGAACAGCATTGATTATGACAGGCAGATTTCATTTTTACAGATTCGTTATAGGTTCTTGTAGTCAGCAGTGACTCCAGACAAAACTTCCTTTCTCAAACTCTCCACATCCATCCGGGGCTGGTAGTCAGCAATTGGCTACAAAATTTACTTTCTCAAACTTTTTGCAAATTCCCATATCTTACAGAGCTGATCCTTCCAGCCGACTCCCCCTTTATTACCCTAGTACAACTGCCATTGTTTATATGGCAGGGAATACTACATGCAAGACCTAGGGGGGGTTAGCACATATGATTTCATGAGATGTTTGGATGTGTTGACAGCAGAGTTATCATTAAAAAGCATTCATCCTATGCCTCAGTTTTCCAAGGATGAGGTTTCCAGGTGAAGCAAACTATTTTTTTTTTTTTTGCAGAAAGTTGAATGTACTTGATGTTCTATCCCTATCTCATAGAACAACATGAAAAGCTTGGCCTTGGATCTAAAGTAAATAAATAGAAACTAAGATTTCTATGTGCCCAATTCAGATACGATGGCATGCCTAAAAGACCACATATGAGGGAATATTGAGGATGAATGGAGGGAACTATTTTCTTTGGAAAAAACAATGTTTTCTATATCTGGAACTAAGTAATTTTACCCTTATATTATTACTTGTCACAAGAATTTGTGATGAGGGAACAATATCCTTATCTTACAAGTTAGAAAAATAATACGCAGAGGTTTAGCCACAATTTTGACATGGATTTCAATAATTTATAGACGAATCGAGAGGAGAATGAATGGGCTTGTGCAATATATCCAATGAACCCAGAAATTCCTGAATCTTACCTCAGGCCAACTATGTTTTCTTCCAGGGATGAATCTAGGAAGCTATACACACAAAGGCTTTAAATAGTGGCAAAGACCACTGCATTATTAGTTGAGCTGAGGCCAGATAACTAATGCAAATTCTCTAGAAAACTGCCCGGTGATGAAGGCTGAGGACCTGGAGTGTGCTAGTTAATGTTCAACAACTGGCTTTTAAGGATGGGGTAAATCTCTTGGTTTGTAGTGTTTGCCAATTTCCATGCAGTAAATACTCCCAGCATTGCAAATTTCAAATTTCAAACTGCCAACATGACATTCCTGAACACAGAGTTGGGGGAATAAAGCACAGCAGCTCACAAATATAGAGTATTTTCGCCACACAGTTGCTATAAACACAAGTAACTTCAAGAACATAGAATGTAGTAAAAATGTAGTAAAATAATTTTAAAATTAGCTTTGGGTATTCACTACCCTTTGTCCATCACAAATTGACACATCAGGTTCATGTGTCAATTTGGCCAGGTGGTGGTGCCCAGCCGTCTGGTCGGGCGAGTGCTGGCCTGTCCATCGCTATGAGGACATTTCATGGACTTAAATCATGATCACATTGACTGCATCCGCAGCTGATTGCATCTGCAGTCAACTAAGGGGAGTGTCTTCTGCAATGAATGATGCTTAATCTAATCACTGGAAGGCTTTTAAGGAGGATTCAGAAGAGACAGGCTCTATAGAGCCTTTCTTTTAAGCTTTCTTCTCCATTAGCCCTAATCCATGTATCAATTTCTCTGTTAATCTATTTTACGTTGAGACGAGTCAATATATTCAGGAATATATCAAGGATCCTAGATATACCTAGAGTTCAAGATGACCTAAGAAAATAGCAGCAGAAAATTAGACCATATTTCATGATGCCACAGCAGCATCTACTCCACAATAACTGTCACTTCCACAGAAGTAAATGTTTCTATTTCCTATTAATCACTTCCCTCCTAGAGACTGGGACTATGGCCCTCAGATTCTCCTGGTCTTGATTTGTTCCACATTCAACTCCCCGAGGCAGAGCTGAATTGAGTTGACTAGTTTTCATCTAGAGGGCATCCCCTGGATTAGGGCATATTTCTCACACCAGGTGCTCAGTGAATGACTGGCTCATTCTACAGATCATCGTTCCCAACCTCTGCTCAATGTTGGAATCACCTGGGAAACTTTAAAAGCACTGAAGCCTGAGTCCCAGCTCCAACATTCTGAGTTTAGTGGTCTGGGCTACGACCTTGATTTTGGGGTTTTCAAAGTTCCTAGTGTATGGTCAAGGTTTGGAACCACTGCTATAGATGTATGCATTTTACTCATGGGTCAATTACTGATTTAATCTTTTGATTCCAATCAGAGTAATCTAAGTAAAAGCAATTGGGTGTGGTCACCTTGGAAGGAGGGGGAGAATAGTCAAGTTACATTGGATTCAGAGTGAGTGTTATTTCTACTCTTTATTCAAGTCATCTCTTTTTCATGATTGCCTAGATCAGCGCTGTCCAATAAAGTGTGATGGCGATTATGGAAACGCTCTACCCCGCATTATCTAATATCATAGCCACTATGTACATGTAGCTATTGAAATGGAGATAGTACAACTGAGGAACTAAATAAATTTAAATAGTTATGTGTAGTTAGTGGCTACCATATTGGACACTTGCAGCTCTAGTTTTTAATCTCATTTCTTTCATTCTCATGAACCGACTTTTAATATTTTTCATATTTTTGAAACTCAAGGACCTCAGTCACCAGCAAAACACAAGGTCATCAATCCCCAGAGACGCACCAGAGACAAAAAACAGGTAATTTGCTAATATAGAGAAGGAGCCAGGAAGTGCAGTAGGTTGACTGGAATGTTCTGTGGGTTTACATGGAGAAGACAATTTGGATTTCTTTTGTGACAAGTAAAAATCAAAAGAGATTTTCCTCATCTCTACCACAATGTACTTTGCAACTCCAGTGGAAATGTTAAATACTTGCAATCCTAGCTATTATTTCTTGAATGAATTTTAATTCCAAATGCTCATTAGGTCCATTATTTAATTCTCTTGCATTCTACTAATCGTGGAAAATCTATGAGTGGATTTGATGGACTCCATTCTAGAGGTGAATTAAGTAAACTTGGAGGTGAGAAGTCACTCAGCTTCATCAAGCTACTAAGTGGCGTGAGATGGCATTCGATTGTTTGGCTTAATCAAATGGGGCCTGTTTTTCTGTTATTCTAACCTATTTCAGGTCTTCAGAAAGTAAGCAACATTACCAAAAAAATAACAAAGGGTAGCTTTGATCTTTTAAGACGTACGTACCGTGGTGGGCCTGGGCTAAGAAAACTTTTCTAGGTTCATGGTACTAGATTATTACTTTTTTTTTTAGTACCCAAACTTGATACTCCTAGATGCTGAAACTGCATGTTCCACCCCTAAATGCTCACGGGTGGGAAAGTCCCCCACGTGGTAAGAAGCGATCTGAAGCCACATGAGATCCAAGGAGAGCGCGGGCACGGGTGGAGACACACCTCGATGCCCAGCCCAGCTCCTGAGCTCGCCGGCCGCGTGCCCCCGGGCTCAGTTGAATGGTGTCAGTTTCACTAGCAGACGTGGGTGCTCGTGCTCGCGGAGGTCTGTGGGTGGAGGACCGCGCCCGTCTCCATCCCCACGCGGGAAACAAGCTCAGAGGGTGGAGGAACTTCTGACAGAGCTGAGACGCCTCATTACGCCCACACGCAATCCCCGCTCTCCACG
>PVIY010056010.1:0-13487 GCA_004026745.1 Myrmecophaga tridactyla | reverse complement strand
TCTGAGACTGTACTGCCTGAGAAGTGACACATGTTCCAGAATTATTTCTCCTTCTCCCTTTTCCCATTAGCCAAGCCCCCATCCCCTCAGGGGTCTGTACCCATCTGGAGAAATGCATCCCAGCTGCCGTAAAAAGTTATCTCTAAAATGAATGTTCAAATGTTTCTTAAAAAAATAGGTAAATTAATTATACTTTAAAATATTTCTGTATTTAGAAAAATTGTCAATATTTTTCTTTTTAACATCCGATCTTTTGAGCATGTTAAATATGTATCTGGTCATTTGCACGCACCCCTGGTCCTCCACGTACATTGGTTCACTTTCATTCAGGTTCCTGCCTGAGTAGTTTATTGTACCAACTCTGAGCACTCATTTGGTAACACAGAGCTTCCCATTGAAATAAGTAATAAACTTTGAAGTAAACAACCTGAGACATTAAGAAAGGAGAGAGACCTTGACTCCAAATATATTTTCGCTCTATGTTGCTATGTAAATTGAACTTGGTACGAACTATGCAAATGTGCAGGATTTTTGTATTACTAATAAGAATCTGACTCCTCAAACTACAAGGAACTTAGTTTGGACACTTCCTAAACCAGAGTAAATGTTTCGTGCTCTAAATGCATTGGATTTTATGGACGTGTGTAGTGGTAGGGTGGGAAAGTGAGAGAATCAGGGAAAGGACCGCAGAGTTAGTACTCCAGGAAGAAAGGACACTGTGGGGCCTTGTCACGTGAAGGGCAAGATTCATCACCCAGATTCCTCAATTCATTAATCTATCTGCAAACTGATTTCTTTTCAAAAAGGTGAGAAAAGCCCTTTCTCTGATCTGAAAGATCAAATAAACTGAAGCTGGAGTCTCTAGTCACCCTGTTTTAGTTATCTATGACCAGCTTTACCAACCTTAATTTTAAATGTTAAAAGGTCAGGGAATCACTTTTTTTTTTCTTTTTAGCAATAACTCAACATTAGTCATTACTGAAACATACTAATCTTGAAATACCTTTCAAAAATACAATTATTTCAAAATAACTACTCAGAGGCTGCCAATATATGTTTGTCTGCTAATGGCCACTGCATTTGTAATGTACAACAAGTAGGAGGAATTGTCTCTAATATATAATAAAACATTCAGAACCAAAAAGTAAATACACTCCAAAACAAACTGCCGAAGTCTTGCTTGAGAGCTGTGTTTTTTATAATGGATACCACAATGAAAAATTCCTTCTTAAATTTATTTTGGCTTTTAATAAACTGGTCCTACAAATATGAAAAGTCTGTGTTGATATAGTGGGATTTTAGGGCTGAGAAATAAAGGAGTGCATATTTAATTCTGAAAGATAATAAGACAGATGAGGCTATTTTTTATTTTTAAATGTGCTGGTTCCAACATTTATAAGAGTAACCAGATAAACCTGCCAACATCTGTTCCTTTTATACAAAGAACTGGCTCCAATAAAATTTCCGTCATGCAATTACAATATTTTAGCACAAAAGTGAAGAAATCTAAGGCAGAATAATGATAAACTTGCCATTTAAATCTTCCCCACTAATACAGCTTTGTCTGAAATCTTACAGAACATTTAATGTGCCTATAATCCTGAACATTTGACAGCTTTTATATAATATACCAGGCAAAGGTGACCTGATCCTCCTCCACTGTTGACAGTGCAGCCGAAATGGCCCTCCAATAAATGAGACAGGATTATCTAGCCAAGATGGCAAATAACAGCTTATAATATGCATCGGGAAATTTCCATAGCACATTGGATCTTTGCTGTCAATGACACATGGATCATGTCTGGCTTAAAGCACGTGTCTCCCTAGACACTTGATAAGTTTTAAAGGAAAAGAATACACAAAGCTGACTTCAGATTTAGAGATCAGTTGTGAAGTATAGAAAATTCTAACCAAAAGAATCTCCAAGAGTATTTTAGTGTTGTATTAGTGTGTGTCATCTCCCTTAGCTGCGTTCGAATGACTCGAATGGGAGTATCCAGTTTAAAAATCATAGAATGACACAGGGAATACTCTAAATATGAGTTGCAAAAAAAAATTAATAAAAGTAAGCAAGCACCAGGAAGTTGTATGTGCTATGAAAAATTAAGTTGGACTTGTGCAATATGTCCAAGATGCCTGCATAAATGGACCACCTATAGAGTGCTACTTTTGTCATCTACAATTTACAGGAGAATAATCGAACAAAATTTGGGTGCTTGTTGTCAACGTATAGCCTACAAATCATGTGTTGTAAATTTAGTTTATAATAGTGTAATTAGCTGCCACCTGGCCAGATTTTCTAAACGCTCTTCCTCCTGTTAGGAGCTTGACAATTTGAATGCCATCGAATATCAATACCAATCTTTTACAGCCCTTTGCCAGAGCAGCCTCAGGATATGTTGAGCTGGTGTGGTAACTGCATTAGAAGAATTGAGTTTGTTCTTTTTCAGAAGACAAATATACTATCTTTGAAACCACTTATATGGAGAAAAATAGACATTAAATTCCAGTGTATCACACCAAACTAAACCTGTTAATACAATGCCAAGAAGTAACTGGCATGGTAGAAGATATGAGACATTTAAACCCAGGGAGAAAATGGTACCTAAGAGAGGCCAGCCCAGCATCATTACAGGTGACATATTTAGAGAAATTAAATCAGGGGGAAAATGCAGCTTGTAACAGTCAAATCTCAGGTAGAACTGTGTAATATATAATAAAACATCAATAAAATAAATGCAGATGTGTTTGCAGCTTCTTTGATGGCTAAGAATACGAGTGGAGTTTTCTATAATATTGTAGAATGCAGCAGAATGCAGCTGAGCCCAGAAATAAAAGTTGCAAGTCTAGTTGCCAATGGAAGCAGAAAAAAAAATTAACTGCTTTGTTTAAAAAAAACACTCAAAAACCAATGTTAAGCTTTCATTGGGAGATTTTTAGTTAATATGGAAAGCCTGGTTTTGTTCATTTTTTTAATGAAACATTCTAACTTTTGATGCATACGTGCATACACTACAAGATTTTGCAACTGGCCATAATTGCAATAGTAGATACATTAAATTAAGAAGCATTTTATAAATTGTGAGTAATTTTTAGGAAAACAGTGAAAACCACTTTAACTGAAAAACATGTACAGAAGCACATCATTTCTGAATGCACCCTACTTTACGTCAAATTGAATAGATTTATTGTAGTGAAAATCACACATATATCTTAAGCTGTTACAGCTGTGAGTAGAATATTAAGAACTGTTGGTGCTTGGGAGCTATTTGAAAACAGTGCATCTCCAATTTATCTTTCTAACTTTTGCACACTTCTTCCAATTTTCTCAGGCACTCATGAGCTGGCAGCTCTGTGGCTACATATAGGGCATGATTCACCAGAGACATAACTCCAGATGGCATTGCATACTCCTGCAGCAATTGTATCCATAGTTTGGCTGCCTCCTCCATCAGCTGTGTGATGGCTAAAGCTTGGTTTCTAACTCTGAAAATACTGTTCTAGAGATGACAATGAAATGACCTTTTGGAAACATCTTTCTCTGTGGCTTCACAAAAAGGAGAGTTTTGCTTAAAAATCCACTCGGTCTAACCATTAAAGAAAAATGTCAAGTAGATTGTTAATTATTTAAATACATTCACATAAGAGCAATATGGGAATCTGAAAAGCAAATCCTACACTATCTAGTGTGCACTATAATTCCACTCTCTTCATTGAAATATTTTGTGTTTTGTCACCAAGAAATAAAGAAAAATTTTAAATAATAAAAATTTTTTCTAAGATGCCCATATTTCTTGAGAACAGAACTGAGCATGTGACATGCATTTCATTTATTTTTCTAATGTTAGGAAATATGGTTCAAAGAAGTAAAGTTATTTGCCCACGTCTCAGAGATTGTGAAATAGAGGGGCAGAGGGCGGGCAATAGCGGCGTGGTGGCAGAGTTCTCGCCTGCCATACTGGAGACCCGAGTTTATTTCCCAGTGCCTGCCCATGCCAAAAAAAAAAAAAAAAAAATAGAGGGGCAGAAAGGAATCAAGATATAATATTTTTAATATCTCCTGTAAAAAACCATGTACAAAAATTATTTTTAAATCTAAAAATAAAACAAATCAATAGATCAAGTTCTTCATGTAACCAGAAAGCTTATGTGGCCACATGACTTAAACTATATATTTTTCTTTTTGATCATGTACACTCTAGAACATATGAAAAGATTAGGAAAAAGAAAATGTGTTAGTTATAAAAGTGAAATACTGATGTGAACCTCTCAGTACTGAGTAATTGTCATTGCCCTATTTAAAATTCTCTTTGCTCATTCATGCAATAATTGTGGAAAATAGAACCTGCATTGCAAGTCTTCTAAGAGGTAACACCTAGACCTGGTCAGATTTCCCTGATTTACAGCCTTCGTTCTAAAACTCAGTTTAGGATTCCAGGCTACCCCTTCCATCAAATGCACTTTTGTAACTGTTATGTGTACATTTTTCTACCAACTATTTATAGAAAGAGATAGATTATATAAATATATACTCATTTATTCTTTTCTTGGCAAGATTATTTTTTATCAAAGTGATACATGTACTGTTTGAAGATTCAAATAGTTCTTCAGGGTTTATAGGAAATAAAACAGCTCCGTGCTCCACTGCACAGAAATAGCCATTTCAATTCCTTTAGCTGTTTCTTCTGATAGTTAACTCTCTATTTCTAAATATTTAGGGAGCCATTTCTTGATATTTAAATTTTAGACGTTACTTATCTTGTTCTCTCTGTGAAAGATGATAATTTAACTATCCTGCATTGATCCTTCCAATCAAACTATATCATAGGTTTTAATTAAATCAGCGTGAGTATTCATATATTATAAAAATATTAATATTGTTTAAAGCTGGGTACATTATTAGTCTTGTACACTTTTTTACTGCAGGTCACAATAGCCTAGTCTTTTCCTTTGTTTAGTTTCCTATATGTCTCTCACTAATCATCCACTAAATTCTCCTACAGAACTATGAATTTCTTCTTAATACAGTCAGACACATCTATCACTTCCATTGTTTCTTGGAGTTCTTCCTTCTCCTGTACTGCCGTGGACTGGCTACTTTGTAAGAAGCCAGCACAGCTGTCATCCTGGGACTTCCCTATAACATCATCCTAAAAATCTCTGCTCCTTTTCTCTGTGGAGCTCTTTATTCCTAGATCCCATGTCTTCCTGTTTCATGGTTTATGCTCTCATTTTGGTGACACATACCTTTCTGTAGCTTCTAGAGAAAGGGCTCATGGCATATTTTTAAGATCTTGAGAGTTTAAAATGCCATTATTCTATCTACAAAATTGACTTTTAGTTTGGCTGTTTATAAAATTCTCCATTAGGAATAATATCCTTTATAATCTTTAAAATATCACATATTTTCTTCTAATTTCTAATGTTGCTTTTGATAAACCTTATGCTTATTGCAGTTACTGTGACTTTGTATATGATATATTGTTCTCTACCTCGAAACTTTCAGGGTTTATTCATTCATTTAAAAATATTTATTGAAGACCTTTAAGTTTTAGGCACTGATAAAGGCCCTGGGATTTCTATAGTGAAAAAAAAATAGAAAAAAGCATTCTACCTTCAAAGAGTTTAAATTATAGTGGGGGAGATAAAATAATCAAGATAAGTAAGTAAAATATATATTATATTAAAGAATAATTAAGTACTAAGGAAAGAGGAAAAATCAAGGGGATGTAAAATGTAATTCCAAATAGGGCGACCACACAGAACCTCAAAGAGAAGTTACTTCTCTGAGGAAATGAGGAACAGAACCATGTGGATACTTGGTGAAAACGTGCTTTAAGCAGAGAGAACAGAAAGTGCAAATGCCTGAATTGAGAGCATGCCTGGATGTTCCATGAACATCAAGGTAGGCCATTGTCACTACAGAGTGAGAAGGAGGCATAGAGGGACATTCGGGATAAATTCAACAAGCAGCTGGATGAATTATGACTTTTACCCTGTGTGGTGGTTTGAAACTGTATGTACCCCAGAAAATCATATTCTTAAAGCTAATCCATTCCTATGGGTGCAAACCTATTATAAGTAGGACCTTTTGATTAGGTTACTTCAATTAAGGCATGGCCAAACACGTGTCTTACTGGAGTCCTTTACAGGAGTGATGAATATTGAGAGAGAGAAAGCCACAGAAGCAAGCAGCTGGAAGCAAGGAAACCCAGAAGAGAAAGGAGAGATTAGCAGACACCACCACATGCCTTGCCATGTCACAGAGGAGCCCAGGATCACCAGCAGCTGGTTTTAAAGAAGAAAGCATCACACTGATGATGTCTCTATTTGATATTTTCACAGCCTCAAAACTGTCTTGTAAAAGTAGTAAATCCCCATTGTTAAAAGCCAACCCATTTCAGGTATATTGCTTTTAGTAGCCCAGCAAACTAGAAGACCCTGAGAAAATGGGAAGCCAATGGAAGGTTTTGAGCAGAATAAGGACATAATATGACCTAGGTTTTAGCAGGATCCCTGGTGATTGTATTTAGAAAAGAAAAGGGGAACTAGGGCATACTCAGGGGGACGAGTTAGGAGATGATTGCAATAATCTAGGTGAGAAATGATGATGACTTGGAACCAGATGATGCCTGTAGGACACAGTGGAAAGTGATCAGATTTTGCATATCATTTTAAAAGCAGATCCAACCAGATTGGATAACAGATTGGGTATGAGGTATAAAATAAACACTTCTAGATCACAGATCCCTTGATGTTTTGTCTCACCAAGCTGTACAACCAATGGGTGTATCCAGTGATGATGGGTTGGTCAATGGTTAACAATGGCTTTTCAGAAAAAAAAAGGTGAAAGTCCTAACTGTCCTATTTCTTTGGTGTAAATTACCATTTGTAATTTCAAGCTACTAACATGACATCACTGAACATGAAGTTGGGAAGAGACACAGTAACACACCATTGTATATAGCATTTGAACCATATGGGTAAAATAGACATAAATTACCTCAAGAGCACAGACAAGAGAAAACATAGCAAAACAATTAGGAGGTAATATGATGTAAATATTATCTTTTTAAATTATCATTTATTTATATTAAGTTTGTATAATTTGATTTTCAATAAAGACTATGTTTAAAAATCAGCTCTAAAAATTCCTGGAAATTTAACTATGAGCTGCCACAGTGCTGAGTGCATTTGACCTATGCTTGGCCCATCAAGCTCACTCCCATGACTCTGAGTCCTGGGTTAATGGCTCAGCCCTAACCATTTTCCTCATCCCAGCAGCAGAGTTCTGATCAAGCTGGTACAACTCAGATTATTCTTGTTTTCACCACTTCATTTCCCCTAGAGCTGTTTGGTTCTTGCCCTTGGCCAAGTCTACTTTCATCTGTTCTGTGGCCTCCCAGGATATCCCGATAAATACCATAAGTCACCCAAAGTTGATTTCTCTTGCTTGAAATCAGAGAACACTAAGTGCATACCTGGGGATATAAACCTGGAGATGATCAGCATAAATATGGTATTTAAAGCTAAGAAAGGTAATGAAACTGCCTAGGGAGAGTTCATAAGCATCCAAGAAAAGGATCAATCCCTGGCACACTCAGGCAGAGGAGGGGAGGCCAGTAGGTAAGAAGTAGAGCAGCCAGTGTAATAAGAAGAAAACCAGGAAATGCTATGCTAAAGAAGGCAAGAGAAGGTGTTTCTAGAAGGCAAGTCAGTAAGATGAGGTCAGAGGAGTGTCTTTGGATTTGGTAGGTCACTGGTGGTCTTAATAAGAGCATTTCCAGTGGAGTCGTGGGGACTAAAGACCAGCTAAAAAACATTAAGAGAAATGTAAGCATGAGGAAATTGAGATGGAAGTGTGGAGAGTCCCTTCAAGAAATTTCACCTAGAAGGGGAGCAAAGAAATGGGTAGAGATGTGAGATCAAAGACGGTTTGTCTTTTTTTTTTTTAAGATAGATGATAATAGAGTTAAGTTTTAAGTTTAGGGGAATGATTTAAGAGAGAGAGAGAGAAATGGTGATTTAGGGAATGAAAGTACAATAATGAGGTCCAGAGAAGCAGAGAGAGGTTGAAACTCAGAGCAAAACCTATAGCTATGTGATTTTAAACCACTTTTTCCACCTGCCACATGAACATTTTAGCAATATTGAACAGGGGATCTAGTAATAGCTATTTTTATAAGAGTAAAGGAAAAATTCAAATTACCTCAGAAAGTTCAATGAATGTTATTAGAAACCAAGTAAATAAAAGTCCCTAGTCTTAAGTATTTAGAAATACGAAGATAACTAAGATGTAGTTCCAATCCCTGCCCCCCAAAAATAGTTAATTACAATGAGCTCCCCTCAGTTTGGTTGAGTAGGCTAAAAGATGGTTGGCAAGTGGAGAGACTGAAGCATCATAATAGTATGCTACATTTTATAACACACTTTGGGATATTTGGCATCCAGAGGGAAAAGGCGAAAGAAACTGATTTGCCCAAAAGTAACACCATCATTTCAGTTCAGGCTGAGAATTCTGCACAGGGCCCCACCTAGACGCAAAGGAGAGTGGGAAATGTAGTTTCTGGCTGGGCAGCCACTTCCCAGGAATAAGTGTATACTACAGAAGAGGAAACATGAATTTTGGGTGGATGACTAGCCGTATCTGCCACAGCATTTATACAAACTTATGCAACAGTTGTGTGATATTTAATATTAAACAGCAGATAGTAAATATTTAACTCCCAAGATGCAGAATCTGCACAAAATCTATCCCTAAAGATAACCCAGTCACTGAGGAGAAGACCTCTTAAATTAGATGACCTACATAACAGATGTATTTTACCAAAGCAGGGCAGCTGCGGAAGAAGACAAAGCAGGTTCTCTCCTGGCTGTGTTGTTAACTCATTTTGTGATACCATCCAAACAATTTCACTCCCCTTAGGCTTTTGAAATACCACTCCAGATAAACTCTCTAGTGTCTTTCACTGGCAACGATGAATTCGTCTACAAATAAAATACAATAGTACTAACACATAGCAATTACCCTAGACATCCATATTTGATGGATAGTAGAAATTCTTTAGCTTTTTAAACTGTGCTGGATCTAAACAAGTCAACTGTTTTCTCCCAACTTGGCAGTAACCAAACAGCTATAAGGTGGTTCTCAGGTGCTAAATGATTTCATGCAGGTAATTCACATGTGAACTCTTTGAAAGTAGCGAACTTAGACTTATTCAACTCTTCATCTCCAGTTCCCAGTACATAGAAGGCTTTCACAGTTGCTATTGAAGTGAGCTGAGTACATTTTTGTGGAAATCTTTGTTGAATTGTTGAGATGTAGTAAGCGATCCCATAGGGATATATGCGAGGCCTTTCTAATTCAATATTTTTATTAATATGGTGGGGGAAAATGCAGATCTCAAAACATATTCATAAAATTTTAAGATGATCCTAGCTTGGGAAGAGTACCAAACACCAGGGAGACCAGAAATATAATCCAAAGAAGTCAGATATGTCTACATAAAAAGAAACTTGGCCTTCAAAAATGTAAATGACTAGATGTGGAAGAAATGGTATGAATTCTTTCCAGGCAGGGGAATAAAAGAAATCTGGAGTCAAAGGGTGATGATAAAAATTTGCAAATTAGGTCTGTGGTTAATGTGATGTGGGTGTAAATAGAGCCAGAGCTCTTCTGGCCTGAATTTTGGGAACTTCGTGTAATAAATGGGCCAGCAAATTAGTTGTCCTTCTCAGCATGATTTTGAAGATTTTCTAAAGATAAAGTGTTCCAATTTTATTTACTATCATTAGAACTAAAAGCTAACTCATGAATATAGAAAAGAAGCACTATTATGAGCAAGAATAAGACCAATTACTAGTAATAGTAATAGTTTTATGAGTAGAATAGATTGAGTACCCTGTAGCTTTCTAAAGTACCTTATTGATGCAACACGCCTTAAGCATGGTCTACTATACTGCATATAATCTGAATTTAATACTCAAAACCATGTTTCGAGGTGGCTATTGTACCAAGAAAGAGAAAAAGCTCAAAGAGTTCAAGTCATTTGTTTATCATTCTAGCCTGCTGATCTCAAAGTCACGCTGCTCCCAAATTCCATGCTTCAATGAGAACAAAGAAAATAATATGTATCATTATATGTATAATTTAGATATGAATGCCACAGAATGTTGGCCTTAACCAACATAGGTTGCAGCACCAAACTGACGTTGGTTTTGCCCACATTCTCCACGTGTTGGCTGTGATCATGCCCAGGTTGATCTCTCTTTTTCTGCTCATATTCATCATTGATAAAATAGGATTAATAAGACCTGCCTCTTAGAGTGTCTAGTAAGAGTGAAATGAGCTAATGCGTGGGATATAAAGAGTGCTCAGTAAATTGGAATTATTATTGTTGTACTGTGAGTATTACACATAGTCCCAGAGGATAATACCAGTGGAAAACAGTTTGGGAGTTTCCTATGCCGCAGAGCAATGACGTCAGGCATTCCTCCATGGCCAGCCACACTGCGTACTTCATCTTTGTCCCTTTGTCTCTCTTCCATTGTGTCCCTGCCTGTACCCCTCACACTTTTGAATTATTTATATATGATCCACACACTACTCTAGCTCATGGAAGTGAGGAATAATGCCTCATTCAATCCCATTTTTATCCCATAACATCAACAGAGTGGTCTACTAGTAGAAAGAACAATTATCTTATAAATAGAATTATGAGGTTCCTTTAAACAACCACCACCACCAAAAAAAAAAAAAACACACATCTCAGTTATGCAAAAGGAAAATTAGTGGTTACACAGCACAAATTTTATTCATTTGTTTCATATTTAGGTTTCAGATTTAAGAGCCAGGGCACTGATTGATATATCAAATACCCTGACTACTTTTAATCCGGAATGAAATCTTCAATAATTTAATAAAGAATGCATACAAGGAAGAAAGTAAAGTTTAACAGCTACTGAATTTTATTAAGCCTTAGGCAAAAATCACATTTATATCACAGGAGTTTTCTCTAAAGGAAGAAAAACATAAAAAGAGGGATATCTGCAAAGCACTGATAAAGGCAGAAAAAGTCCAAAACAATCTTCTTTCTTTTAAGAAATGATCAAAATTTATAATGCAGTAAACATGAAATCAATACATAATTAAAATGGACAGAACACTTTGCATCTTCATTTTCTTCCCAAATGTTTTCATTGCACTGTTGATTTGATATCTTTTGCAATATGATGAGTGAAATGTCTTTATAAAATGTCAAGATCTAGGATTGAAAGAGGAAAGTTATGGTTTATGGTAAGACACCAGCTGTATGTACAGGTGTGGAAGCATGCAGGTAATACCCCACACAGCGGTCAGCTCTTAGTTTTGGTCAAATTTTTTACTCTCTACTTTAGTATGGTTGATTGAACTGGCCTATCCATTACAGTAATGAAAGCCACAGCATGACATACTAAAACACGAAAGTAAAAAAATATATATTTTGTGAAGTCTCTCTTAGTTTGCCAGGCTACTACAACAAATGCCACAGACTGATTGGCTTAAAGAAGAGTTTATTGCATCACTCTTTGGAAGCTAGGATTCGAAAATCTAGGTATCAGCAGACCATGACTTCTCCTAATTCTGTAGGGCTCTGGTAGAGGCTTACTGCAATCCTTAACTCAGTTTCTGCCCCTGTCACAAGACCTTCTGTCTCCTTCTATATCCCTCCCACTTACTATCATATCCAAATTTTCTTTGCTTTTAAGAACTCCAGTCATACCAAATTAAGATCCATCCTGATTCAATTTGGTCTTATCTTAATAGCATCTTCAAAGTCCCTATTGATGAATGAGTTCAGTTCCACAGGACTGGGGGTTAGGACTTGGATGTGTCTTCATGGGGCACATGGTTCCAGTCATAAAAATATATAAATATAGTTATCTTCAGAATGTTCTGGGCGAAGACCAGAAAACAACATGGATCCAAGGTTCAGTCACTCTAAACAAGCACATACTGTTGATAAAGACTTAAAAGATTTAGGATCAAGAAGTACTTCGACAATGAGGAGAATGTGTTAAATACATGTGCACAAGACTGTGGTTGCATTATTTTATTTTTTACTCTTTCATAGCAATCCTTCCCTGGATTGCTTCAGATATAAATCTTCAGTGAGTAATTATAAAAAGTCTTTGTACTATAGGTTGAGATAAAGTGTCATAATATTTAGGAAGCATTTCAGAAAACCAGGGAAAGGAAAGGTCCTCCATATTTTTTATTTGAGTGGGTTCCAGAATTAAATTTTGTCTTTTATTCAAGTTATTAATAGCTATATGCATTTAGTTGAGAGAAATATAGGGAGAGAGAGAGAAAGAGTAAACATAAACCCAAATACTTATAAGAAAAATTGACTCTAATCTATTTTATTTTTAACAATCCTACTCTCAGGCAGTAGATAATAACTCTTTCCAATTATAATCTTGCTTTACTTAGAGTGATTGTAATAAAATAACAAAAGCATTGAAACATTTGGAACAAAAGAGATATGGTTTAGTAATAATATCAAGATGTTTCAGTAAAGTTTTAACAAATAAGCCTAATATTATGATGCGATATACAGAGATGATGGAATGTATTTCTAAAATCAATTTTTAATAGATGAAAATGGAGAACAAAATTGTAAGTGTGACATAGATAATAGCCTTACCACTATTATATGTGCTTTGATACATCCAGTAGCTCTACAGTCATTTTTGCTTATTGATATAAGGCAAATTTGCCAGCAAATTTCCAAGCTGAGATAAGCATTCGGTAATCAGGATATTTCTTGAGTACTGTAGAAGAGAGAGAATACAGAGCTGTAGCTTCTCTTCACTCATTCATTCATTTTTACATGAATTAATGGACTCAAATCTTCAAGTAATCACACTAGACATTTTTGAAAATCTCTTATTTGTCCAACACTTCTCTGTGACGGGAAGAATCTAAGACAATTAATTAAGGCAAGTTATGCAAAAGCTCATCTTTCCTATAAATTCCTGACAGGAAGACATGAATAGGCATGATTGTGAGACTTTGAGACCCAGGAATCAATAAATTTATCCTAGATAGACATCAGGAAATATTATGAAGTGGAGAATGCCACTGGGACAACCAGATTTACCAAGGGCAATATCCCTGGAATAAATGGTGCTCCTTCTCTGTAGACTGTAAGAGCACCTGTTCAGGGGCACAAACAAAGTCATATTGAAGTTGGCCCATAAAACACCTGCATGGGTCACTGAACTTCTTATCCTGACCCTCCAAGAATGCTGCATCAACACTGATTCCCTTGGCGTCCAGTGTCGTGGCTCAACTTCCCTCATCCTCTCTCCTGGATCTAAACCCTTGGCACCATCTCTCAAACCATTAGCATCAGTTCTTTGACTTCAGTTCAAATTCTTATTTTGGCTACTCTGTCCTGCCCTTCCCAGTGGGCCAGTGCACCAATGAATTCCATACCTCTATT
>PVIY010056009.1:0-13492 GCA_004026745.1 Myrmecophaga tridactyla | reverse complement strand
AGCCATCATTGATTCTGATTCACTAATTCTGGTCTTAGGATAGGAAATGTGTATTTTAAAAAATTTTTCTAGGTGAGTTGAATTTTGAAACTTCATGAATAAAATGTTTCAAGAATATTTCTAAAGTTATAGAAAAAACTAAAAAAGAAACTTACCTGGACTACAACCATTAAATACTGGAATGAGAGGCAAGGTGGGGGTATACCATGTATATTATAATAGAAAGTTGAAATATGTGCCAAGTTGATGATTCTAGAAATAGCAACATGAACACATCATTTGGAGATATGGGAATAAATTTCAGAAGAGCTAGAAGCATAAACAGTTAATTGGAGTTATCCTCCACAGAATAAATTTTCTTTGGGGAAAAGAATGAAGACTGTAGGGAAAGTGATTTAGGAACTTTTGTTTCTCAGTATAATCATGTTTACATTTTCACAGTCATAACTTTTGTAAATACTATAATCTCCCTAGATGACTCTGATGATCAACCACATTGGGAAATCCCTGAATTAACATTCTTTGTGTTCAAATACTTTCCTCTACATCTGACTGTAAAGAGCCAATCTGCATAATGCTATCATAACCATATATCCATGAGGACATTATGAGATCCTGTGCCGCCTGCCTGTCAGAAATGAAGATGAACTGTATCTATGTCATTTTCACATTGACCAACTTTAATATTGGCCTTGGGCTAAAATTTAAGTTACTTGAGACTATGGCATCAGTAAATGCCTTCTAGAAAGGAAGGCATTTACTGATCCTATATGTGGATGTCAAGTGGATTCAGATAGAGAGAGAAGGGGTTATAGTGCATGAAGGCTAGTGCATTATAATGTCCATATTGAGTCCAATATTTATGTTCTTAGTAATTAATATATGAAAGGAGGGAACATCTAGCTGAACTGATATTTTCCATAAATCCTATGAAATCACCAAAAAAGGCAAAAGATCCCATCAATACATCTTTGGTTTCTTAAGGTAATGAATATCTGTGTTTAGAAGTTGTAATCAGGGCTCATTTGGAGACAAGAGAAACCAGAATACAATTGGGACCAGAAGTTAGACAGAACCTCCAATTCTGAAGCAGCCTTAAGGGAAAGTTTTCTTAATAGGGAAAAGGACTGAAGATGGTATTGCATTTTCTATGAGTCTTAAAACAATCAAATGTTGAAAGTCTAGGAAAGCCTAAAAGTTGTCTTAAGGAGGAAGCATCTTCAGCAGATATCAAGCAGAGTATAAGTAAGGAATCTGACTATAGAATAGGAGAAAAAGGAAAAAAAGAATCTGGTATCAAAGATATCCTATAAGGATATATTACATCAACAAGGAAACTTTAAAACAAAAATTGTGATGAAATCAAGAAGAAACACACAAATAAAAAATTAGTAGGAGACTTTAGCATACTATCTCACGCAATAAAAAAAATTACTGTGTATATAGAAGACCTGAACAACAAATCTAGTCAGACTTAAACCAAAGAAATGGACCACACAGCTCTGCAAGAGTTGACAACATATTATTTTCAAATGCATTTGGAAAACTTGCAAAAATAGACAATATATTGTATGACAAAGAAAATGTCAACCAAGTTTAAAAAATTAAATGTAGAGTGTATTCATTGACCACAGTGAAGTTAAGACACATTAACAAAAAAGAAAGGGATACTTAAAAATATGTCAATTTCTCAAAAATTAACAATTCACTTCTAAATACTTGGGACAAAAAAATAAAAATGAAATTATAAAATATTTTAACTGAGTGATAGTGACAGTTTTGCACACTAAAACTTGTGCATTGCTGCTAAAGTGTGCTTAGGGGGAAATGAAACATTACATATACCTATGAGAAAAGAAGGAAAGTTGAAGATGGTGAATTAAACTTTCATAGCAAGGAGTTAAGAAAAGAATAGCGAATCACATCAGATAAATGTATAAAGAATAAAACAGTTGTGCTGTTCAAAACAATTTGAATAGAAAATTACCACATAATTCATAAAGTCAACATAGGCAAAAGTTGGTTATTAAATTGATTACTAAAAAGTGACAAACTTCTAGCGTGAATGATCAAGGAAAACTAGAAACAAAAAATACTGATTTCAGGAATGAAGATATAGAAAAAACCCACAAATATTTTTTGAAAGAGAAAATAAATCATCATGAAAAATATAGTGCCAATAAATTTTATAATTTTCAAAATGGGTGAATGTCTTAATGTTTCAGCTTAGGAAAGAGTGAAAGGAAAACCAAAAATTGTAATAGAAAATATTATCTCTAACACGTTATTTTCTATTTTTTTAATAGCAGCCATTCTAATATATGTAAAATGGTATCTCGCTGTGATTTGAACTTGCATTTCCCTGATGGCTAATGATGTCAGAAACCTTTTTAGGTCCTTTTAGACATAAATCCTCTTTGGAGAGATATCTGTTCAAGTCTTTTGTCTATTTTGTAGCTGGATTGCTAGTCTGTTTTGAAGGATTTTTTTTTTTACATATTCTGGATATTAATCCTTTATTGGGTATGTGGTTTCCAAGTATATTTTCACATTGTGTAGGTTGTCATTATACTTTCATGATAAAGTTCTTTGAGGAACAAAATTTTAAATTTTGATGAGGTCTCATTTATTTATTATTTTTTTATTTTGGTGTTTGTGCTTTGGGTGTAATTTCTAAGAAACCATTGCCTAACACAAGTCCTAAAGATGCCACCCTATGTTTTCTTCTAGTAATTTGATAGTTTTTGTGCTTATATTTCATTCTTTGACCCATTTTGAGTTGATTTTGTATAAGGTGTGAAATAGGGGTCCTCTTCTTTTTTTCAAATGGAGATGCACTTTTCCAAGGAACATTTGATAAAGAAACAATTCTTTCTCAATTGAGTGGTCTTTGACACCTTGTCAAAAATCAGTTGGCTCTAAAAGTGAGGGTTGATTTCTGAGCTCTCAATTCTATTCCATTGATCAATATGTTTGGACTTGTGTCAGTACCATGGTGTTTTGATTATTGTACTTTGTAATAAGCTTGAAGGCTGGAAAGTGTGAACCCTCCAACTTCATTCTTCTTTATCAAAGATGTACCTTGCCCTTCCAGATGAATTTTTAATGCAAGTTTATTGAGATATAGCCACATACCATATAATCAATCAAGGTATACAATGAATGGCTCGGAGTATTATCATATAGTTGGGAATTCATCACCATGATCAATTTTAGTAATTTTAATCTCACCAAAAAAATGAAAGTAAAAATAAAAAAGAACATCAAAAACATCCCACACCCCTTACCCCCTCCGTTATTTATTTTGTATTTATTTTCTTACTCATCTACCCATACACTGGATAAAAGGAACATCAGTCACAAGGTTTCACAATCAGATGGCCACACCATTAAACCTATATAGCTATTCAATCATCATCAAGAATCAAGGGTGCTGGGTACAGTTCAACAGTTTCAGGTATTTCCATCTATCTATTCTAAAACACTAAAAACTAAAAAAGAATATCTATATAGTGCATAAGAATAACCTCCAGAATGATCTTTAGACTCTATTTGAAATCTCTTAGCCACTGAAGCTTTATTTTGCTTCATTTCTCTTCCCCTTTTTGGTCAAGATGGCATGGCCAAGATCCTCCCCAGGAGTCATGATCCATGCTGCCAGGGGGGTTTACACCCCTGGGAGTCATATCCCTCATAGTGGGGAAGGTAGTGAGTCTATTTGCAGAGTTGGCTTGAAGAGAGAGGCCAGATCTGAACAACAGAAAATGTTCTCTGTGGGTGACTCTTAGGTATAATTCTAAGTAGGTTTAGCTTCTCCTTTGCAGGAATAAGTTTCATAAGGACAAGCCCCAAGATTGAGGGCCTGGCTTATTAAAGTGGGAGTCCCTTATTAAAGTGTGACAGTATCTGGAATTCCCCAGGTTGGGGAGTATAATATCCCTACCCTTTCCCAGTCCTTCAAGGAGACTTTTCAAATAGATTTTTATTTTCTGCACAGTTACTCTGGAATCTGTCAGAGTTTTAAATTAACCTGTTCAACAAAGCAAGATCTCAATCCTTATTCAAGATTCCATGTAATTATTTTGTTTGAATAAACTGACCACACAAGTTAAATCAGATAGTATTCTATAGAAAATGTAAATATTGGACCAACTAAGCATTTCTTCTATGGTCTCACACAGAAGTTGAAGTTTTGAAATGCAGTCAATATCATCCTTTATCTTGTATTCTGATTTACCTCAGTCCTAACCAAGACAATCTCATTCATATGTCTAATTGGAATCTGATCTCTTTTTCAGCTTCTTTAACAGTTGCTGTATGGGGTAATGCTGAATTTCAGAGCTGCAGAAATCTACATCTAAGTCTCAGGTGTCACACAGATACCCAAAGTTCTAGGGAAATATCAGGTTATAAACAAAGAGCTCAGCATCACAGAATTTAGAAATAACAATTAATATTCAGGAATAGATTTGCTGCTGTAAGAGCTAATAATCTAGGAACAATTACAATACACCTTATTGAACTTTCTGTTCTACTTCATCATTGATTGCTCAATATCTACACACATTCTATCCCCTGAAATCCCATGCTTTTGAATTTAATTTTCAGAGTTTGCACATTATAGTTAGTCCATATTAATGAGGCTTTACAATACTTGTCTTTTTGCTTCTGGCTTATTTCATTCAGCATACTGTACTCAAGGATCTTTCACCTAGTTGCCTGCCTTACAACTTCATTCTTTCTTGCAGCTGCTCAGTAGTACATTGTGTGCAGGCACTATTGTTTGCTCTTCTGTTCATCAGTCAATGTATCCTTAATGGTTGCCATTCATTGCAATTGTTGAATACCGTGGCCATAAACATCTGTGTGCAAATGTCCATTCATGACCCTGCTTTCAGTTCTTCCAAGTATATAGCTAAAAAGGAGGTTGCAGAATCAAATGGCAACCCTATACTAAGCATCCTGTGGAAATACCACCCATACGCCAGAGGAGCTGCACCATTCTACCTCCCTGCCAACATTGAATAGTTATCTTTCTCTCTCCACATTTTTCCAGTACTAGTATCTTTCTGTTTATTCTTTAAACAGTTTTATTCCCACACCATACAATCTATTCTAAGTAGACAATCAGTGGCTCCTGGTGTAATCAATATAATTATGCATTCACCACCATAATCTATGTGAGGACATTTCCATTTTTTCTGCAAAGAAAGAGGAAGAGGAAAAAATGAAGAAGAAAAATAAATTGGAGAATTAACAACAACCACGACAACAAGTATCCCTTATCTCTTCCTTACATTGCACTCTTATTGACATTTATCTTCAGTATATTGTCTTTGTTACAATTAATGGAAACATATTACAAACTTACTATTAACTACAGATCTTAGTTTATATTGATTTTTTCCATATACCATCCCATTTTCAGCACCTAGCAATGTTAAACCTGTTTTTGTCCTTGCATCTAAAGTGAGTCTAAGAGAAAGTGATTTGCATAGCTGCTATTTTTAAAATTTATTTAGGCCTACTTTGTGCCCCAACATGTAGTCTATCCTGGAGAATGATCCATGAGCATGTGAGGAAATGTGTACCCTGCTATTTTGGGATTCAAAGCTCTGTAAATATCTGTTATGTCTAGTTCATCTATTGAATTATTTGAGATCTCCATTTCCTTGTTGATCTAGATGTCCTATCCATTGATGAGAATGATTAATTGAAGCCTCCAACTATTACTGTATATGTGTCTTCTTCTCTCTTCAGTATTGTTAATGTTTTACTCATTTATATTTTCCTCTGGCCCTGAGCCAGAATGCCGTTTTTTTTTTTTTTTGGACAGGCACTGGGAGTTGAACCCAGGTCTCTGGCACAGCAGGTAAAACTTTGCCTGCTGAGCCAGAGTGCCATTTTTGAAGACTTTATTATTCTGTACAGGTTATTGTAATACCCAGATACATTCCAGAGTATTTTGGGCAGAAAATTTAAAAAAAAGTATTTGCAAAGTCCCCTTGAAGGATTGGGGGAAAATGTGAATCTATTATATTTCCCTACTGGGGAAATCTTGATATTTTCTGAAGCATTAGGACTCCCAATTTAATGAGCCAGTCCTCGATCTTGAGGCTTGACCCTGTGAAACTTATTTCTGCAATAGCAAAGCTAGCCCTGCATGTAATTATGCCTAAGAGACACCCTCAGAGAGACTTGAGCCTCTTATGCTGCTCAGATGTAACCTCTTTCTTTAAGACAAATCTGCAAATAAACTCACTACCCTCCCCACTATGTGGGATGTGACTCCCAGGGGTGTTAAGTCCCCCTGACGATGTGGAACATGACTCCCAAAGATGAGCACCTGGCATGGTTGGATTGAAAGTGACAAAAACAGTGAAAAGAAATGTAACAAAATAAAGTTTCAGCTGCTAAGAGATTTCCAATAAGATCCTGTATGCCATACCCAAACCAGCAGTATTCCTCAAAACCCGAGGGAGTGAGTGTCTTGAGGTCTATCAAAGTCCCTATAAAAGTTTTTCTTAGGACTTTTCTTTTCTCAGAATTGTAAGGCTTCCTGATTGAGCCTCTGCAAATAAGCCCTGAAGCTCAGAGGTACCAGTCCCTCCAAGAACAACAATCAGGTTCATTCCTCTACGCTATAAGGGCAGTACCCATTTCAGCATGAAGAAGTTAAAATGATAATTGTCCAGATAGTCCCTGAAATTGAAAGATCAAATGAGAGAGAGAAGGTATATCTGAGAAATTAGGATTTAAGAAATCACTGTGATTACTGACTCATATAGATATTTCTTTTAAGAGTCTAGTGTTTTAGAAAAGCTGAAGGAAATATCTGAAGTTGTTGATCTATAATCCAGTAGAACAGATCTTTGATAATGATTATATATATATTGCCAAAAAAAAGGGCAGTTCCCCATGTTTGTATGGATATACTTCTGGATGTTTTGTTTTGTTCCACTGATATATATATATATATATCTGTCAATACTACACTGTCTTAGTTAACCTAACTCTATTGTAAGGTTTGAACTTGTGTAAATTGCAGTACTGGTAACCAATAACAGTGGGAGAGGGTAAGGGGTATAGGATATTTGGGCTTATATTTTTTCTTTTAATTTCATTTTACAAATGTTCTAAACTTTGCAAATGTTCTAAAAATGATCATGGTGATGAATATACAGCTATGTGAAAATATTGTGAAACACTGATTTTATTACTTTGGATGGATTGTATGGTGTCATGGTCAGGTTCATGTGTCAGCTTGGCCAAGTGGTGGTTGGGCAAGTGCTGCCTTGTCTGTTGTGATGAGGACATTTCATAGAATTAAATCATGATCATGTCAGCTGCATCCACAGTGATACCATTTGTAATCAGCCAAAGGGGTGTGTCTTCTGCAATGAATGATGCTTAATCTAATCACTGAAAGCCTTATAAGGAGGATTCAGAAGAGACAGGCTCTTCCTGTTTTGGCTGGTGAGCCTCTCCTGTGGAGTTCATCCAGACCCTTCATCAAAATGGTCAGCTTCACAGCCTACTCTGCAGATTTTGGACTCTGTGTTCCCATGGTCATTATGAGACACTTTTACAAATTTTATATTTGCAAGTGTTCCCTGTTGATTCTGTTTCTCTAGAGAACCCTAACTAATATATATGGTATATGAAGATATCGCAATAAAAATACATAGAAATAAAAACAAATAAAGTGAGATTGTTGTAGACAGCATATAGATGATCCCTGTTTTTCAATCCATTCTGTCATTCTGTGTCTTCTCATTGGTGAATTTAATCTATTAACATTTAATGTTATTACTGTAAAGGCAGCACTTTCATCTACCATTTTGTCTTCTGGATTTTATATATTATGTTTCTCTCTCTCTTTTTACCCCTACTTATACTCTTCATTTCTACACTTCTCTCCAAATTTCTCTCTCCTATATCTTCCTGTATGCCTGTAGCACTCTGTGTTAGTTAGATTCAGTTGTCAACTTGGCCAGGTGAGCATACCTAGTCTTGTTGCTGCGGACATAAGCCAACGGTACGTGAACCTCATCTGTTGCCAATTACATCTGCAGTCAGTTAGGAGGCGTGTCTGCTGCAATGAGTGACGTTTGGCTTAATTGGCTGGTGCTTAAATGAGAGAGCGCAAGGCAGCACAGCCTAAGCAGCTCGGCATTCCTCATCTCAGCACTTGCAGCTCAGCCCAGGCCTTTGGAGATGGAGAAAGAAGTCACCCCAGGGAAAGTTGTTGGAACCCAAGAGCCTGGAGAGAAGACCAGCAGAGACCGTCCTGTGCCTTCCATGTAAGAAAGAACCTCAGTGGAAAGTTAGCTGCCTTTCCTCTGAAGAACCAACAAAATAAATCCCCTTTTATTAAAAGCCAATCCATCTCTGGTGTGTTGCATTCTGGCAGCTAGCAAACTAGAACACACTCTTTTTAGTATTTCTTGCAGAGAAGATCTCTTATTCATAAGCTCTCTCAGTGTCTGTTTGTCTGAAAATATTTTAAACTCTCCCTCATTTATGAAGAACAGTTTTGCCAGATGTAGAATTCTTGATTGGCAAGTTTTCTCTTTCAGTATCTCAAATATTTCATACACTCCCTTCTTGCCTCCATAGTTTCTGCTGAGGAATCCATACATGCGCTTATTGAGCTTCCCTTGTATGTGATAGATTGCTTTTCTCTTGCTGCTTTCAGAATTTGCTCTTTGTCTTTGACTTATTTTTTACCTTTTTTTTTTGCATCAGCAGTCACCAGGAATCAAACCTGGGTCTCTGGTATGGCAGGTGAGAACTCTGCCTGCTGAGCCACCATGGCCTGCCCAGCCTTTGACATTTGACAATTTGATTAGTACGTGTCATGAAGTACGTCTATTCATATCTATTTGTTTGGAGTGTGCTGCACTTCTTGGATCTATAATTTTATATCTTTCATATGAGTTTGGAATTTTTCAGTGATTATTTCCTTCATTATTTTTTCTGTCCTTTTATCATCTGTTCTCTTTCTGGGACACCTTTAGCATGAATATTCATGTGCTTCATGTTGTCATTCAATTCACTGAGATCCTGTTCATATTTTTCCATTATTTTCTCTGTCTGTTCTTTCATGTGTAGAATTTCAGATGTCCTGCCTTCCAATCAACTAATCCTTTCTTCAGCTTCTTCAAATCTGCTGTTTTTTGTCTCCATTGTGTTTTTCATCTCTTATATTTTGCCTCTCATTCTGATAAGATCTGCTTTTTTTTTTTTGCAAGCTTTTAAGTACTTCTTTATGGTCACACAACATCTTCTTTATATCCATCATCTCTTTTCCCATATCTTCCTTCAACTCGTTGATTTGATTTAGATTAATTTGAACATCTTTAATTAGTTGTTTCATCTCCAGTATATTTGTTACAGTGTTAGTTTTTCTTCTGACTGGGCCATAACTTCATTCTTCCTAGTATGGCTCAGGATTCTTTTTGCTAGGTCTAAGCATCTGATTTCCCTGGTTAATTTATTCTTGAGGTCATTTTCTCTCTTTTTCCTAGGGTTTTCTAGTTGGTTGTCTTTGTTTTCTATATGGTTTTCAACATTTAGTTCAACTTATTCTAGAAATCTAGCATAGCTTCTGTTTAACTGATCAGAAATTTTCAGCTCTTTATCTCTGGTTCTTGCTCTGCTTATGTGAAACCTTTTTTTTTAAGGAGGATCTCTCCAGATATGATCAATCCTAACTTCAGATTTTTCCCAAACTGGATAGGCCCAGGTCTCAGGAAGTTTTAAATATATTCTTTCCTGAGGAAGCTTTGTGTCTTTAAACACCTACTGCTTCCCTTGTGTTCCTTGGAGGGCTGAAAAATGGCTGCTGCTGCCCTTGTTGGGGTATGGTTGAAACATTGTCTACTGCCACCTTTGTCAGGGCACAATGAAGCAATACTGCCCTCAGGACTGGGACCCAGCAATCCAAATTTTCTAATCAAAAGTTGTGATGAGTTATCAGCCACATCATGCCTCTTTTTGGGGAAGAAGAATTTTATTTCCTTCTCTGACATTAGCAGCTAGCCGGGGACTTGACCCTGCAGTGGTCTGTCGGGAGGATGGGGGTAGGTACCAGTAGACATGGCCTGGAGAGAGCAACTTCCAGTTTTTCATCATAATTTATTGCTCTCTTCCTCCCACTCTTCTCTGTACACGTTATTATTATTATTTTTTGGCATGAGCAGGCTCTGGGAATTGAACTTGGGTCTCTAGCATGGCAGGTGAGAATTCTGCTACTGAGTCACCATTACCCACCCCTTGTATCCTTTTAAGTGTTGTTCTGGTCTTTGGGGTTTCAAAATAGTTGTTTCAGAGAGTTCCTGTTTCATAGTTGTTTTAGTGAAAGGACTGATTTCTGGAGTTCCCTACTCTACCACACTCCCAGAAATCTCCTCCCATATGTACTTTTTAATGTGCTAAGTAAGTTTCCATCTGTTCCTAGTTTTCATTATTATTATTATTATTATTGTTATTGTTATTATTTTAGTAGTACTGGTAATAGGTGGTGCCATTTTTCACTAACCTTATTTTCTTAAATGTAAAGACCAATGAAATCATCTGAAAGGTACTGCTTTCTTAATGACTGATCATATTAATAATTGAATAAAGTTTCCATCTGTCATCAAAAAAATATATATAGCTTCAATTGTTGCATGCTGTGATATACATATGCAAATTTGTTACTCTTGTTCAGATCTTTTTTATTCTTTCTGTTTTCATTAGATTTACTTTGTTGTTAATTATTATTATTCTCTTACAGATTTTATTATTTATGATCATAAATCATATTTATTACATTATACCAAGATGTAATTTTATATAGATTATAACAAGAATGAATCAGGCAGGCCATGGTGGCTCAGTGGCATAGTTCTTGCCTTCCATGCCAGAGACCCAGGTTTGATTCCCAGTGCCTGTCCATGCAAAAAAAACAAAACAAAACAAAAAATTAAAAAAAAGAATGAATCTACTGATTTTAAGTGCAATGTTCACATAAATCAGTTTTGAGTAAATGCCTATAACATACACCAATTTAGCCAATACTCTGATAATTCTATTAGACATTTCCATCATCCTAGAGCTTCTCTCATGTCCCTTCCCTATCAATTTCCCATATCTCTCCTAACCTCACTTCTATCACTATAAATTAATTCTGTTGTTCTAGAATGCACATAAATAGAATAGTATAATATGAACATTTGTTTGTTTGGCTTCTGTTGCTCAAAATATTTCTGTGTTCTATTTGTATTATTGCATATAACTGGAACTTATTTCTTTTTATTGATGAATAGTATTCCATTCTATGCATATATCATAAAATATTTATCCATCTCTTGATGAGCATTTGGATTGATGTCAGTTTGGGGTTGTTCTAGTTTGCTAGCTGCCAGAATGCAATATACCAGAAATTGAATGGCTTTTAAAAAGGAGAATTTAATAAGTTCCTAGTTTACAGTTCTAAGGCCCCAAAAATGTTCCAATTAAAACAAGTCTGCAGAAATGTCCTATCTAAAGCATCCAGGGAAAGATACCTTGATTCAAGTAGGCCACTGAAGTTCAGGGTTTATCTCTCAAGTGAGGAGGCACATGGTAAACATGGCATTATCTTCTGGCTTTCTCTCTTGGCTTCCTGTTTCATGAAACTCCCTGGGAGACTTTTTCCTTCTTCATCTCCAAAGGTCCCTGGTTGGTAGACTCTCTGCCTCTCATGGCTATGTTGTTCTACTCTCTCAGAATTCCTTGCTTTCTTCAAAATGTTTCTTCTTTTATAGGATTCCAATAAACTAATCAAGACCCACCTGGAGTGGGAGGAGACACATCTCCACCTAATCCAATCTAACAAGCACTCTTGATTGAGTCACTTCTCCAGGGACATGATCTAATTTAAGTTTCAAACATATAGTACTGAATAAGGATTAGAAGAAATGGCTGCCTTTACAAAATAAGATTAGGATGAAAACATGACCTTTCTAGAGTACATGCATCTTTTCAAACTGGCACAAGGGTTGTCATTAATAAAGCTACTATATGCATTTTTGTACAATTATGCTTGTATTTCTCTTGGGTAAATGTTGAGGAGCAAAATTGTTAGTTTACAACTGCATGTATAACTGTACAAGAAATTACCAGATTTTTCCAGGGTGGTTAGATAATTTTAGATACTACACCAACCCTGTATAAGGTTTTCCAGCTGCTACATATCCTCAACAAACCTTGGTACTGTCTGTATTTTTTTAATTGGTTATTTCACTGTAGGAATTTAATTGTACATCATTTAATTTCTTTTCATTTCAGATAACTGATGGTTTTAGCATCTTTGCATGTACTTATTAACTGTACATCTTCTTCTATTAAGTATCTTTCAAGTCTTTTGCTTATTTTAAAAATTTGGTTGATTATCTTCATATCATTGATTTGTCAATATTATTTATATATTTTGCAAAAAAAACTTTGACAAATCTATTTGTTTTCTGTGGTTTGCTTTTAATCTTTTAATGGTTTCTTTTGAAGGTCAATTTTAATTGAGATAAAATCAAATTTATCCATGATTTCATTATTATTTTTTGTATATGTATGTGTCTTAGAAGAAATCTTAGAGTACACCAATGTATTGAAGGTTTTCATCAATATTTTCTCCCTGAAGTTTTATAATTTAGTATTTGTGCTTAGATTTATGCACTATTTCAAGTTTATGTTTGTTTAAGGGTGAATTAGAAAATATTAGGTTTTCAATAGCCATTCTTTTTTCCCAAAGTGCAACTACTATTCATCTGGAAGTCAACTTGGTATATATAACTGTTAAGTTATCTATACTGATTAACAGAATAGAGGGTCAATTTTATAATTCCACATCCCCTAATTTCTTGCCTGTGCTTCTGTCATTCTGTCAATGTTAATGAAAGATAAAATAATTGAAAGGTAGAATTGAACATTATGATTGTTGTTTCTGTGTTTTGAAGTGTGCAACTATCCTTTACTATCCAGTTGAAATAATGTTATAATTAATAACAACGATAGATGTTATTCCCATTTTCAGAATGCCAATTCCCTGTCAACTAGATAATCATGTTATTTTATTTGCCTAAAGTTATCAGTTAGTAAATGACAGGGACAGAATACTTCTACTCTTAAAGAAAACAGAGATCCATGTTTTGGGACCACAAACCACCACTGTGGGTCAATCCAGCTGGTAGTAGAGCTGCATGATGATTGTTATTAGCATTGGTTTGTTTCAATAAGAATATTGGAAAATATGAAGATTTTATGTAGAAATACAGATTTCCTGATAATCATAAAAAATATATTCAAAAGTCTGACAATAGTAGACCTTAGTTCACCTCTGGCAGGAGCGGACTGTATGTTATTAAAGGCTCTTGCCTTTAAACAGGGTTGTTCTCTCCAGGTTGTTGCTTAGTAAACTTCAGTGATATTCATTAGCTGCTCTAAATACTTAGGCTTGCAAGCCTTACCT
>PVIY010056008.1:0-13489 GCA_004026745.1 Myrmecophaga tridactyla | reverse complement strand
CCTAGAATGAGCTGAGACTCAGCATCAAGGGATTGAGAAAACCTTCTTGACCATAAGGGGGAAGAGTGAAATGAGACAAAATAAAGTGTCAATGGCTGAGAGATTCCAAACAGAGTTGAGAGGTTATCTTGGAGTTATGCTTCTGCATTAAATAGATATTACCTTGATAGTTAAGGTGTAATGGAGTGGCTGGAGGGAACTGCCTGAAAATGTAGAGCTGTGTTCCAGTAGTCATGTTTCTTGAAGATGATTGTATAATGATATAGCTTTCACAATGTGACTGTGTGCTTGTGAATACCTTGTGTCTGATACTCCTTTTATCTACCTTATCAACAGATGAGTAAAACATATGGAATAAAAATAAATAATAGGGGGAATAAATGTTAAAATTTAGATTGAAATGCTAGTGATCAATGAAAGGGAGGGATAAGGGGTATGGTATGTATGAATTTTTTTCTGTTGTCTTTTTATTTCTTTTTCTGAATTGATGCAAGTGTTCTAAGAAATGATTATGATGATGAAATGCAACTATGTGATGATATTAAGAATTACTGACCATATATGTAGAATGGAATGATCATAAGTTAAGAATGTTTATGTTTGTTTGTTGTTTTTTTAAAAAAATTAAAAATTAATAAAAGAAACATGAAAAAAATTGATCAAAAGACATGAACAGACACTTTGCAGAAGAGGAAATTCAAATGGCTAAAAGGTACATGAAAATATGCTCAACTTCACTGGCTATTAGGGAAATGCAAATCAAAACCACAATGAGATACCATCTAAGACTCACCAGAATGGCCAATATTTTAAAAAGCATAAAATGATAAGTGCTGGAGAGGATGTGGAGAAAGAGGCACACTTATCCACTTTGGTGGTAATGTAAAATGGTACAACCACTGTGGAAAGCAGTTTGGTGGTTCCTCAGGAAACTAAGTATAGAATTGCCATGTGATTCAGCAATACCATTGCTAGGTATCCATTCACAGGACATGAGGGCAAGAACAGACACAGACAGACATTTGCACACATATGTTTATAACAGCATAATTTACAATTTCCAAGAGATGGAAACAGCACAAATGTCCATCAATAGAAGACTTGCTAAACAAGCTGTGGTATATACATATGATGGAATATTACACAACATAAGACAGAATAAAGTTATGAAGCATGTAACAATATGGATGGATCTTGAAGGCATTATGCTGAGTGAAATTAGCCAGAAACAAAAGGACAAATACTGTATGATCTCATTGATATGAACTAACATTAATAAGTAATCTTGGAGAATTTCAGTTAAGAACATAGGTTATCAGCAGATAGAAATAGGGTAGAGAGTGGGTAATTGGTGCTGAAGGGATCTTGATTGTGTAACAGGACTGATTGTAAAAAATTTAGAAATGGAGAGCACAATACTACCTGATTGTAGCACAGCAATGTATGTACACTGAATGAAGCTAAACGTGAGAATGATAGAGGGAGAAGGGCTTGGGGCATGTATGAACCAGAAGGAAAGATAGATGATAAAGACTGAGATGGCATAATTTAGGATTTCCTAGAGTATACAATGATAGTGACTAAATGTACTAATTAGAAAATGTTTTTACATGAGGAAGAACAAAGGAATGTCACTGTTGCAGGGTGTTGAAAAAAGGTCACTGATATTTTAAAAAATAATAAATGAGGGGGATTAAAATATTTTCAGACAATTTTTGACTAAGAGACTGTTTTTGCAAGAAATACTAAAGGGAGCACTACAGGTAGATAAGAAAAGGCAAGAAAGAGAGGTCTGGTGGTTCTTCAGGAATCTAAGTATAGAATTGCCATATGATCCACCAATCCCATACTAGGTATCTATTCAGAGGACATGAGGGCAAGGACACAAGTGGACATTTGTACAATGATGCAATGAGTAGTGAAAGTAAAAAAGAGAAAAAAATAGATATGATATATAAAATCTAAAAGACAAAATGGTAGAAGAAAGTACTGCCTTTACAGGAACGACATTAAATGTTAATGAATTAAACACACCAACCAAAAGACATAGACTGGCAGAATAGTTTTAAAAACAGGACCCATCTACATGTTGTCTACAGAGACTCATTTTAGACCCATGAATAGAAATAAGTTGAAAGTGAAAGGATGCAAAAAGATATTTCATGCAAACAACAATCAGAAAAGAGGAATAGTTGTACTAATATCTGATAAATTAGACTTCAAATGTAAAACAATTAAAAGACATAAAAGACACTATGTATTAATAAAAGGAATAATTCAACAAGAAGAAATAATAATCATAAATATTTATACACCAAAACAGAGTGCTCCAAAGTACATGAGGCAAACACTGAAGGGAGAAATGGACACCTCTACCATTTGGAGACTTCAATCCCCACTCTCGTTAAAGAATAGAACATCTAGACAGAGGATCAAGAAAGAAGCAGAGAATTTGAATAACACAATAAATGAACTAGTCTTAGTACTCCACAACAGCAGGATACACCTTTTTCTCAAGTGCTCCTAGATCATTCTCAAGCATAGACCATATGCTGAGTAAAAAAAACAAGTCTCAATAAATTTTAAAATATTGAAATAATACAAAACACTTTCATAGATCACAGTGGAATGAAGTTGGGAATCAGTAACAGGCAGAGGGCCAGAAAATTCACAAATATATGGAGGCTCAACAACACATTCTTAAACAACCAGTGGGCTGAGGAATAAATTACAAAAGAAATCATTAAACATCCTGAGGCAAATGAAAATGAAAATACAACATATTAAAATTTATGGGACGCAGCAAAGGTAGTGCTGAGAGGGAAATTTATCACCTTAAAGTGATAAAAAAAAATTAATCACCTACATTAAAAAAGAAGAGAGTGCAAAAATTGAGGAATTAACTGCTAACTTGGAAGGACTAGATAAAGAACAACAAACTAACCCCAAAGTAAGCAAAAGGAAAGAAATAATGAAGATTAGAGTGGAAATAAATGAAATTGAGGACAAGAAAACAATCGAGGAAATCAACAAAACCAGAAGTTGATTCTTTGAGAAAATCAATAAAATGGATGGCCTATTAGCAAGACTGACAAAGAAAAGAAGAGAGAGGATGCAAATAAACAAAATCAGAAATGAGAAGGGGTGTGTTACTACAGACCCTGAAGAAATAAAAGAAATCATAGGAAGATACTATGAACAACTATATACCAATAAACTAGACAACATAGATGAAATGAACAAATTCCTGTAAACACAAAACAAACTACTGAATCAGGAAGAAATGGGGAATCTCAACAAATCAATCACAAGTAAAGAAACTCAATTAATCACCAAAAATCTTCCTACAAAGAAAAGCCCAGGGCCAGATGACTTTTACAGGGGAATTTTATCAAATATTTGAAAAAGAACAAACACCAACCTGCTCAAACTTTTCCAAAAAATTGAGGAAAAAGGAATTCAACCTAACTCATTTTATGAAGTTAATATCTTTTAACACTAAAACTAGGTAAAGATGCTATAAGAGAGGAAAATTACAGGTCAATCTCCCTAATGAATATAGATGCAAAAATTCTCAACAAAATACTAGGAAATTGAATCTAACAACATTAAAAAAATTATACACCATGACCAAGTGGGTTTTATACCACGAATGCAAAGATGGTTCAATATAACAAAATCAACTAATATAATAAACCACATTAACAAATTGAAAGCAAAGAATCACATCTCGATTAATGCTGAAAAAGTACTGAACAAAATTTAAATCCTTTTCTGATAAAAACACTTCAAAAGATAAGACTCAAAGGTAACTTCCTCAATATGATAAAGGGCATTTATGGAAAACCAATAGACATCATACTCAACTGAAAGATTTCTCCCCTAAGATCAGGAACAAGACAAGGATGCCCTCTGTCACCACTATTATTCAATATTGTACTAGAAGTTCTAGTTACAGCAATCAGGCAGGACAAAGAAATAAAAGGCATCCAAATTGGAAAGGAAGAAGTAAAACTTTCATTATTTGCAGATGACACAATATTATACTTGGAAAATCCTGAGAAATCTACAACAAAGTTACACGAGCTAATAAACAAATTCAGCAACGTGGTGGGATATAAAATTAATGTGCAAAAATCAATAACATTTCTACAGACAAGCAATGACCTAAATGAGGAGTCAACAGTTAAGGAAAAAGTTCCATTCAAAATAGCAGCTAAAAGAATCAAGTACCTATGAATGAACTTAACTAGGGATGTAAAGGACTTGTATACAGAAAACTATGGAACATTGCTAAAAGAAATCAAAGAACATATAAATAGGTGGAAAGACATCCCCTGCTCATGGATAGGTAGGTTAAATATAGTTAAGATGTCAATTCTAACTAAATTGATCTACAGATTCAATGCAGTACCAATCAAAATTCCAAAAACCTATTTTGAAGACTTGGAACAGCTACCTACCAAATTCATCTGGAAGGGGAAGAGACCCAGAATAGCCAAAAGCATCCTAGAAGAAGGAAGAAGAGGAGGAGGAGGAGGAGGAGGAGGAGGGGGAGGAGGAGGAAGAGAAGAAGAAGAGGAAGAAGAAAGTGGGAGGATTAACACTCCCTGAATTCAAAGCTTATTATAAAGCCACAGTGGTCAAACCCACATGCTACCGGCACAAAGATGAAAGTATTGGCCAATGAAATTGAATCAAGAGTGCAGAAATAGAATAGAATATAGTCAACTGATTTTTGACAAGGCCCCCAAAGCCACTGACCTGGGACAAAATGGTTTTTTCAATAAATGGGCAAGAAAGAACTGGATATCAATAGCCAAAAGAATGAAAGAGGACCTTTACCTTATACTTTATACAAAAATTAACTCAAAGTGAATCAAATACCTAAATATAAGAGGTAGCACCACAAAACTTCTAGAAAAAAAATGTAGGGAAACATCTTCAAGACATAGTAATAGAAGGTAGCTTCATAAACTTTACACCCAAAGCACAAGCAATAAAAGGAAACATAGATAAATGGGAACTCCTCAAAATCAAATGCTATATGCAACTAAGTGATGATATTGTGAATTACTGATTATGTATGTTGTTTTATTTTGTTTCTTTATTTTTTAATTAATAAATAAATTTTTTTTAAATCAAATGCTTCTGCACCTCAAAAGACTTTGTCAAAAAGTTGAAGAGGCATCCATCCTAATGGGGAGAAAATATTTGGAAATCACTCAATGGACAAAGGTTTGATTTCCTGTATATATAAAGAAATCATACAATTCAACAACAAAAGAACAAACAACCCAAGTATAAAATGAGCTAAAGTTATGAATAGACATTTTTCTGAAGAGCAAATACAGATGGCTCAATAGCACATGAAGAAAAAAAAGCACATGAAGAGATACTCATTTTCATTAGCTATAAGGGAAATGCAGATCAAGACTACAATGAGATACCACCTCACACCGATAAGAATGGCTGCTATTAAACAAACAGGAAACTACAAATGTTGGAGAGGACGTAGAGAAATTGGGACACTTATGCACTGCTGGTGGAAATACATAATGGCACAGCTGCTATAGATGACAGTTTGGCGGTTCCTTAGGAAACTAAATATGGAGTTGCCCTATGACCCAGCAACATCACTACTTGGTGTATACCCAAAAGAACTGAAAGCAGTGACACAAACAGACATTTGCACATCAATTTTCACAGCAGCATTTTTCACAATTGCCAAAAGATGGAAACAATCTAAATGCCCACCAACAGATGTGTTGATTAACAGAACGTGGTGTATACATATGATGGAATATTTTGTAGCAGTAAGACAAAATGACATCCTGAAACACATGACAATATGGATGAGCTTTGAGAACATAATTCTGAGTGAACTAGGGATAGATACTGTATGAATCTGCTTCTATGACCATGGTAAAGGTAAAATTCTGGGTTTATAGTACAAAATATAGAGGACTTAGAGTTACATAGAACCTGGAGATGGGTGAACAGTTAGCTAATGAGGTTGAAATCCAATGTAAGGGAATAGAAAGTAATGAAGGTGGTTCTCTAGTGGGTCTATAGGTTATATTACCATATTGAAGGTGAACATGATTGAAAGGGGTCGTATAGACCGATGTGTCCCACCGATTAACACTAGCAACATAAATAATTTACTGCAAGAACTACTTCAAAGGTATGATTTGTGTACAAAGAGTATTTAAGTTAGAGTACAGGGAGAAAACTGCCAATGCATGCTATGGGCTATGTTAACAGGAAAATATAAGCAGTACCACAGCAACACCAAAAGTTAAGGGAAGGTTTAGATTTCCTATTTGGTGAGGGTATGTTTATTGGTTATCCCTTCTCTTGGTAACAGTGAATTTATCTAAGATTGAGAGTGTTGATGGACTGTACACTTTGGGCAGTATACCGATGCATAATGAATGTAGGTGGCTGAAGGATGCACTGACTGAGAATTAGATTGGCAAACAATGGTGAATACATATGATCATATATTGTGCTGCTTAAGCTACCTATAGGTATGCCTAAGAGTTACTTCTGGAGGGCCTCTATTCTTGCTCAGGTGTGGCTTCACTCTCTCTAAGCCCAACTCTGTAAGTGAAATCATTGCCTTCCTCCCTATGTAGGACATGACATCCAGGGGTGGAAGTCTCCCTGGTGGTGTGGTAGGGGAGTCCCAGGGATGAGCATGGACTTAGCACCATGGGATCAACAATTCCATCCTGACCATCAGATGGAAAAGAAATATAACAAATAAGGTATCAGTGGCTGAGAGAGTTCAAATAGAGTCAAGAGGGTACTCTGGATATTACTCTTATGCAAGTTTCAGTTAGATATCGCTAACTATCATAACTTACCAAACCCCAATCAAAACCATTCCAGGCAATTCTAAAGCATACCTAGGGCATTATATAAGATTCTACAAAATTTCCATGCATGAGGGTAACTTTCCAGAAACCTACAACCTGGACCAGATAAGTCCTGAAACCTAGAGGGCCCAGCCTCTCCAGAACATCAGATAGTTCCATCTATCTACACCATATTATTGACAGATCCTTCCAACATGAAAAAGTTAGAATGGCCATAGCCCAAATACCCCTAAAGAGTGGGATAGAAAGATCAAAGGTGATGGTGGAGTGATTCAGAGAAGGTAGAGTTTAACAAATGAATATGATTGCTGAATCACTAAATTGATATTTCTTTCAGTCTCCAGTATCTTAGAGCAGCTAGAAGTAAAAACCTAAAATTGTGGAATTGTAACCCATACCAAACTCTGAAATCTTTTATACAACTAATTGCTGTGCTATGCTTTGCTTTTTTGTATATATGTTGTTTTTCACACAAAAAAGGGGGGGGGGGAAAGTCGATTGTGATGATTCAGAAATATTTATTACTTCCAGCCTCCTATATTCTAGAGCAGCTAGAAGGAAAATCTGAGATGATGGTAATGGTAGCCCATGACAAACTCTTGGATCTGTCCTATAATTACCTGTTAAAGAGTGCTTTGAAAACTATTGCTTTTTCTTTCTTTGCTTCATATTTATGTTATATTATACCATTAAAAAGGTTAAAAAAAAAAAAAAAGCTAATCCAGAGAAATGACAGAGCCAACAGAGAGAGAACCAATAGAAACTTCAGAGCTGACTAAGAGGGCAGAAACAAAGATATTTGGAGATGCTTGGAGCCCAGCAGACATTGCCATGTGCCTTCTGATGAGATGTTAAGCAAGCCAGAACCTGAAGAGGGCCAAGGGAAGTCAAGAGATGAAAGACAGCCCCAAAAAAGCAAAGTGAGGAGCCCCCACAGGAACAGGGGCTGAAAGCAATGAAGCCCAGGGGCAAGGGACCAGCAGATGCCAGCCACATGACTTCCCAGCTGACAGAGTTGTTTCAGACCCATCAGCCTTCCTTGAATTAAGGTATCTTTCCCTGGATGCCTTAGTTTGGACAATTTTATAGGTTTAGAACTGTAAACTTGTAACACTAAATTCCCCTTTTTAAAAGCCATTCCAGTTCTAGTATATCACATTCTGGAAGCTTGCAAATTAACACAGATTTTGGTACCAGAGAAGTGGGGTGCAGCTGCGATTTGCACATACCAAAATGTTGGAACAGCTTTCTAAATGGATAAGGGGAAGATTCTGAAAGAGTTGTGAGGATTTTGATAGAGAAAGCCTGAATTGCTTTGAAGAGACTGATGGTAGAAATGTGGAATCTAAGAATACTTCTGACAGGGTTTTAGACAGAAATGATGAACATGTTATTGAAAACTAGAAGGAAGGCATTCTTTGTAGATGAAAGACAGAATTTGAGAGTGATGAACTTGAATATTTAGCAGAAGAAATTTCCAAACTAAATGTGGAAAATGCTATCTGGCTGCTCCTTGAAGCTTATAGTAAAATGCAAATAGAAAGAGATAGGTTGAGAACTGATCTCCTGGGTACAAAGAAAACAGAAATTGGTATTCTGGAAAATTCTGGGCTTCCAGAAAGGGAGATACCAGTGAATAGGGCCCCACTTGAGGATTTAAGCAAACATGGAAGAAGTCAGCTATTAGAGGAAAAGTGAGGATTTGAGACGGACTTTTCTGAAAAGTATCTATGGAAAGTCCTTTTGGCTGATGGGCATTTCTTTCCATTCCTTTTGCAAATACTAGCATACAAATATCCTTATTCCAAGGATTCAGCTTCCAGATCAGTTGATGAAGCATATATTAGGAGGCATTTCTACCTGTTGTCCAATGGCAAATGGGAAGACACTGTGTGGAAAGCAAAGTGATCTAGTATCCAAGTGGACCCTGAAACTGGTGGAAAATTAACCAGTAATTGAAATGTTAAGTAAGACCAGGGAGAAATTTTCATTAATCAGAAAGGTAGAGTTGAGGTTAAGTACTTATTTTTTTGTCATACCATCCTAAGTGGCTGTTACCAACACCTTGTGCCCAGTGGATGTTTAGTATGTGCGTTGACTGACTGACATATGGAGGCTACAGGCCTGGTAATAGACTGCAATGCAGTGGGGCTCATCCTCCCCAGCTGTAATGATCAGTTTTTCAGCTTGTCCTACTTCCCTGTCACTCCCAGTCTAGGTCCTTCTCCCTCTCAGGAGTCCAGGTCACTTGAAAAGTCTGATTAGGATCAGACTTGGACCTGCGTAGAGTAAGGAGCAGGTGGGTCTCTTATAACAATGAGAGGCCTGGAGGAGAAAAGCTCAAAAGGTGTGGCATTGTGCTCACCCCTGTGCTCTGTGCCCACTCCCCAGTGCCTGCCACCCTTCAGAGTATTCCCTCTTCAGTTGCAGACAAGCAGACAGAGGTTCTCCAAGCCCACTAGGCTCCAGTCTGGCTTCCCTATCAAAGAATGAGAGGGTAGATCCTCTAAATGCCTTAAAGGAGTAGGGGAGGAGAGGAGTGAAAAGGAGTCAGCACTCCTGTAGGCCTGTGCTGTGCACTGTCTCCATTCCATAGCACTGCTGGGTCGGTGGTAGTGTCCCCAGTCTCATTACAGGTTACAGATTGGAGTTTAGAGAGATTAAACTGCCTGTCCCAGGTCATTTGACATCTACATAGTAGATCTGGAACTTAAGCCCAGTTTATGTCTGACCTCCAGACTCATGCCCTTTCCACATTCTTCTTCTCTTAATCATGCTGCCCCAGTATTCAGAAGTGTTAGACAAAATCCCAGAGTCTTGCAAGCTTACCTCTAAACCCAAAGCAATGGCAAAGATGTCAGCCCTAATAATTGTCACTGTCAGTATAATCAGGCGAATACTTCTCTTAATAAATATACACCCATGCCAAAAGAAAAAAGCCAACTCATTTCTGGTATATTGCATTCTGGCAGCTTTAGCAAACTAAAACAGATACAAAACCCCAATTGTGTTCATAAAAGCTCTACAAAATACTGTGAAATTCAACCTGTACCTACTTCTGTTCAAACCATATGTGGTAGTTAGGTTCAGATGTCAACTTGGCTAGGTGAAGTTGCATAGTTCTATTGCTGTGGACATGAGCCAATGGCATGTGAACCTCATCTGGTGCTGATTACATCTGCAGTCGGCTAGGAGGCATGCCTGCTGCAATGAATGATGTTTGATTTAATTGGCTGGTGCTTAAATGAGAGAGCTCAATGTAGCATAGCCAAAGGAACTCAGTATACCTCATCTCAGTACTCGCAGCTCAGTCCAAACCTTTGGAGATGCAGAAAGGAATCACCCTGGGGAAACTTGTTGGAACTCAGAGGTCTGGAGAGGAGTCCTGTAGAGGTCGCTCTGTGCCTTCCCATGTAAGAAAGAACCGCAGTTGAAAGTTAGCTGCCTTTCATCTGAAGAACTATATGTTAACTAAATAAATCCTCTTTTATTGAAAGCCAATCCATCTCTGGTGTGTTGCATTCTGGCAGCTAGCAAACTAGAACACCATGTATACAGTTTCTCACCCAGTTTATTTCTTCCAGATTAGAAGCTTTCACAGCAAACTTTTCCTCACCAGAGTCAATGCTCCTATTCCCTCTTGCCAACCAGACACTGTGAATAGTATATCCAGAGACTTCTGTACTCCCACGAGTAGGGTCCATGCCCATAGACAGGTTGAAGCATTTATGGGACTTGGACCATAGCTCCAAATTCTTTTAATATTAACCTGAGTTAGAAGTCTCTGAGAGGTAAATGAGGTAATGAGGTAAGTTTATAATTAGAGTGGTAGCTGGCTTGTCTGAGCAAAGGGCAAATTCCCATAAGCAGTGTATTTCCCATAAGGAGAAATATATCTTTGAGAAGAACAGCAATAAACAGCACCTGGGGCCAAAGGATCCCTATCTGAGTGAGTCACCTATGGAGAAGGGTGGAGCCAAATGACCCATACCTGAGTGAGCCATCTATGGAGAAGTCTGGCACCATTAGATCAACCCAAGTGCGTTATCTACCACCAGGCACTGCTCTAGAGAGAAAAGAGTGTAAAGAAAGAACTCTGAACACGGAAAGGTGGAGGGGGAATAAGTAAAGTTAATCTATAAAAGCAATTGGCCCCACATTTCTGGGGCCTCTTGCCTGTTTCACCTCTGTCTTTGTGAGAGTACATTCATGTCTTCTCATATATGTTCTCAACACATTATTCTGCCTGCTCACTCTTAAAGAGAAAAAAAGACTGACCTACAACATATTATTGATTTTGAAAGGTTAAGTATAGAAACCATAACTGCCATAAAAGTAACATCATAATGTGCCAGTCCATAAATTGTAATTTGAAGAGGTGATTAATGGGCAGTTCTCTCACAGGCTTCCAGGAGCAAACTGCAGTTTAGCAGGGCCAGGCTGCTGTATCACTCTGAATCACTGGCCTGCCTCTGCTCCAGGATACTTTTAGTAAAGTAGAAGTTTCCAGCTCAGAATACAAGTTGGTAGGAATGTTGTATGTCCTCCAACCCAGGGGCTTTTGTACACACGTATTGAAGACCTCTTCTTAGCCTTGGAACTCTTATCTGTTAGAAGTTGGGAGGGTCAGCCTTCATACTAAACTCAGTACACAGACTCCAGTAAGAGGACATTAGACCTTGGTATAGTTTAGTACATATTCCTATTCCATCCTGAATAACAAGAATAATGAGTGACTTTCTCATTTCATCCTATACATTCCAAGAACTTTGGTGGAAACATAGAAAAGGCTCAAAGTCAGAGTTGACAAACTGGGCAAGAAATCCAACTCTGTCACCACCCTGTCTGCCCAAAACTGACAGACATTGTTCATTCCCTGACCCTTATAAATACAGGATTCCCCATCAGGCCTTGAGTACCAAACAGGACCTGGAATACCCAAGAATTAGCTCTTTCAACTTTTGCAAGTAAATGAAAAACACAGCTTAACTTCAAAAGTTTTCTCACAACCATTATCAAAAAGGTTCACACACAACACATTAAAATTCCAAAGCACCAAATTGGCGTTCTCTAAGGCATTATCAGACTTTACTCTTTTAGGGTGTTTTGTTGGTTGGTTGGTTGGTTGGTGCAAAATGAATGCATTCGGGCAGTAAGACAATGACTCAATGGCAGAATTCTTCCCTGCCATGCTGGAGACCTGGGTTCAATTCCCTGAGCTTGTCCATGCCAAAAAAAAAGGATGCATTTATTTAAATAGTACCTGTGCTAGTTTGAAACTGTTATGCACTCCAGAAAATCCATGGTCTTTTAAGTCAATCTTGTGGGTGCAGACTTATTGTGGGTGGGATTTTATTACTAGGTTGTTTTCATGGAGAGGGGACCCACCCAACTGTGTGTGGGACCTTTCGATTAGGTAGTTTCCATGGAGGTGTGACCCTGCCCATTCAAGTTTAGTCTTAATCCACTTACTGGGGTCCTTTAAGAAAGGGACATTTTCAGAGGACTTGTTTAGTCAAAAGAGGCACCTCTGAGAGGTAATACTCAGAGTGGCCATGCTGTCTGAGTGTCACAGCTGGGAGACCTGGCAGGCACTGTGCAGCTCTGACAAAGGCCACCTCTGCTACCACCAGGACTGGCTTCTGAGGGGCAAGGATGTTTTAGAAGAATGTATATCTTTCCTCAAACTCTTTTCTTACTCTGGATAGGTGGTAGATCATGTCCTACCCAGATGCAAGAGAACCCACCTCCCACTGAGATGTCAACACCATCTACCTCAGCCCTAGACCAACTTTCATTTGTTCCCAAATCTTTTCTCAGAAACCTGGGTTCTAATCAGTCGTCCCACAACATCCTCAAATGGAAGCAAGGATAAACATGAGACCCAGAATACAGAATCTATGGTTCTTCAGTCCTCCCAAGGGATCCATTTGGAAGGCTGTATCCAAATGTATGAGCTCATGCACAGAATGAAAGTAACTGAGGGCCTGAGGCAATGGCAGGAGGAGCAAAAGAAGATGGTGTGGGTCCTCTTTGAGATGGCATCAGAAAAACTGAAGTGTTTTGATGAATGGAAGGAACTGAAGCACCATAAAGAATTCCAGGCCTTATAGGAAGTGATGGAGAAGAGTTCCAGAGAAGCCCTGGGGCACCAGGAGAAGCTAAAAGCTGAGCATCATCACAGAGCAAAGATTCTCAACCTAGAGCTGCAGGAGGCAGAGCAGCACCCCCTGAAGCAAACAGAGGAGTGTCTTCACAGGGTAAAAAGCCAGATCTGCCTGTGGAGCCTCTATGCCCTGCTGGAGGAGCTGCTGCACATCAACCAGCAACTAAACTCCCCTGACCAGCACAGAGACCTGCTTAGGATAGACTTGTCTGCCTTCTGGACCCAGGGTAACCAGCTATGTTATCTCATCTCAGGAAGCATTCAGGCTACTTCTGAGAATAGCTTTCCTACAGCAGGAGACCAAGCTGTGAATGAGGTAGCACTACAGAAAACGTGGGACCTCCTTACAAATTTGCACCAGGAGGTCACTTGAGCCATGGAAGGAAGGAAGGAAGGAAGGAAGGAAGGAAGGAAGGAAGGAAGGAAGGAAGGAAGGAAG
>PVIY010056007.1:0-13487 GCA_004026745.1 Myrmecophaga tridactyla | reverse complement strand
AACATCCTTTTGATGGGCATTTATGTGTTTATCAACTATTCACTACTTTAAGCACAATGGCAAAACACATCTTTGATAGTTGCCTCTCTAAAATGTCAGAATGTCTCCCTTAGAGAGATATATAACCTAGCCAGTGGTTATACAGGTTGAAATTAGTGATATATAATGCCAGACTATCATCTAGAGAGACTGTACCAATTTATACCAGCACCAACATTATCTTAGTTTGAAAAATGTTTGGGAATGGAGTATTGAGAATATGTTGAAGGAAGCAGGAAGTTGATAAACACTGGGTCTAGAAAATGCAAAGGAGGCGAAGATAGCTTAGGTAGGGCATATGCTTATTTAGCAACTGAAAGCTAAGAAAACTCATTCTCTGTGGAACTCTGTCATGATTAATTTAAAAGTCTTGCTTGTAATATATATATATTTTTAGTTAATATGTATATATGTATGTGTATATATACATATATGCACATACTCCTTACTCACATGCCAATCAACATTAATAATTAGCATTAAAAGTAATCTTAGTCACTCTCATAATTAGCATTAAAAGTAATCTTAGTCACTCTCACAGGTCCAAAATTTAATCTCATTGTTCAAAACGCATTTATTAAAGTACACTATAAACTGTCTATTGTCTGACAGACATTTTATATGTATATATAAAACATATTTATAATGATAATTACCACTCATCTTCATCATCATATTTATCTTTACACTTTCTCCTATAAGATTATTTTAGATGTTCTTCATGCTTTATAAAAGCTCTCTTTTTATTAAGGATATTATCCCTTTGTACTATAGGTTACAATCAAATTGAAATTTTAGCAAAGGCTCTAAGCAAAATTTCTATATATTCCATCTTCTTGTACTCTCTACATTTATATTAATTTGATCTGTTCAGGTTTTATAATTCTTGACTCCATATTTGAATTAAGCAAAGTACACCAACACTGAACTTCCAATTGAGGGTACCAGACATAAGTTTCAAAAGCTTTAGTGTAAACTCCTAATCTCAGGTAAACATCATGCCAAGGTCCACCTTGTGTTCCTAGGAAAGATGATTTGACGTAAACCAAGCCAACTGGTGGAAAAATACCTCATTGCATGTCTCCCCCCTCCACGTTGGTCAATGTCATCTTGGCATACAAATGGTGGCGTACTATTATTGAAGATCATTGGGGAAAACATTTTGAAGGCTGACAAAATTCAGAGACAAAGTTAAAATTTATCAGAGGTTGCCAAATACATGGGATTTCCATGGTCACAGAATTTTACATGAAAAAGCTTACTCCTGAATAATTATCCAGACCAAATTATAAAGTTTTCAATTTAATATGATTCTGGAATTAAATAAAAGGACCTTCTCCAAAAACAGAAATCTATATTTGGTCATTCTTCATATTTGTGTAGTATTAAATTGTTATTTGTATATTTTTAAAGAATCCCTGATTATGAGGAATAGTTTTTTCATCTGCTAAAAGTTTATGTATAAATTTCATATACAAGCCAATCTGAATACATCTGCTATTAAAAGCACAAGTGTGCCCCCTTCTGAATAAATGAAATATTGAGTCCTGTATTTATACTTAAAAACCTCCCTCCTTCCTGGACCAACCTGAATAAATGAACTTGAGAAAATACCAGGAGCAAGTTTTATGAACACTGTTGAAGGCATTTAAAATATTTAGATGGTGACCTATCTTTTTATATTTATCTTTCTCTATAGCTGGAATCCCCTAAGATGAAACAACCACAAGTAAATTTTCATCTTGTTCTGGACAGAGAATCAAAGGCCAGGGAGCCACATAACCCAGCACACAATGGAAAGAGTTGGATGGAAAGTTGGCAACTGTTTAGAAAACTGACTTAGTGACAAAGATGTCAGGAAGAAAATGAAGCAACACTCCACTGGAACACCTCAATTATGTTTTGAAACAGTGGCTATATTAGGTGGGCATTTCTGTGGATGTCCATTTCTACTGTGTTCTCTCAGTTTTGTAGCTGAAGAAGCTGAGGCTCAGAATGATTAGATAGAGTTTGGGAAATCATTTAATGGATAAGTCATGCTTTCCTACCTTCAATACAGTGTTCTACCTCCAGTAAAGCATGGGGCTCCAAAGTAACTATTCTGGTGGCTTAATACAGGTCTCTCTTCAAAATTATTCATTCAGTCCAGATTTTTCTTTTATTTTGCCTATAAATTCAGGACAGAAATAATTTTTCACCAAAATATGGTACCATGTGTGAGTTCCTGCTTTTGGGCTGTGTACCGCTTAACTGTTATAAAATATTATGAAAATAAAATGATGATGATGACAAATGATAACAGCAATAGTTATAATAATGAAAATGACGGTCATCTTAAGACATAACATTAAAAAAGGTCATAATTTAGGGATATCTTAAATCACAGTTAGATGATATCCTAAATCATCTGCATGAACAAGAAAGATTTAGAAATAAGTGATCCATTTCATAGTCAAGAAATATGGTCCTTTGTCTCCTTTGTTTCACATCTCCTGATACAGGAGCAAAAGTGTGCTGTCTCTTTTCAAAAGCAGTGTTGTGTTAATTAGACCTATAGCTACTATGGCAGTATTTAGTGGAATGGGTTGCTCTATTGAGTACCTCCTTACCAAATCCTATTATCAACATATTAAAAAAAACATTTTGGTGAGATCTGTATATAATTTTTTCTCTCTTTAGAAACCCCATCACTTCTTGGCCATTTAACTCCAGTGAAATATAGCTTTTTTTTTTTTTTCCCATTGACAGGCACTGGGAATCAAACCCGGGTCTTCGGTACAACAGGCAAGAACTCTGCCACTGAGCCACCGTTGCCCGCCCGAAATATAGCTTTTTAACATACTATGTTACAAACTATATTCTCTCTATATCTGTAGTTTTATTTTCAGTTTTTTTCCCAGTACATCTCCAGAAAACACCAATTGCTGATGCTATCTGAACTTTGGATGAAATACACACAGATATTTGGATGAAATAAATAGTTCATCATGAGTTTAAGTTCTTTCCTACACTACTCTTTCATGATTCTACAAAGATACCACACATGAGAATCTTTCCAACACTTTATTCATTACTAAATGAAGTCTTTGGAACAGTGCATTAAGGAACTTGTAGTGTTAAATCTTTAAATTGTTGCCTTCAATAGATAAAACTAACTGATAAAAGCACATTTATAAATGTCAGTTGCCATATGGCTTAAACTTTTGCTAATGAACAATCCCAAGATTAAATCAATCATTGGGCAAATATCATTATAAAACTGTGAAATGTTTACACCAGTTTCTTTCCTCATTCCCCAATCGCTCGCTAACTGGTGCCAATATTTATGTATATTTAACCCATAGTTGCTCTTTCATACTACACAATTTAAAATTCATCAATTGTACTTAGAGTGGCAAACTATTACTTAGCCAACATATTCATTTTCAAAGAACAGTTATTGAAAGAACATAAGTAAAAAGCTGATTGAAATAATAGGCATTAGTGTATATCATTGCCAAAAATATGGTCTCCACTAAAACATGTGCTATGATCATCAACTCAGAGTCACTGCTGATTGTTCATAATTGTGCAATGAACCATGTTCTAGAGTAAACAAATTCCATAGTTAATACTTAGAGAAACTTTAAAACAGACTAGCAATTACATTGAATAATAGCTTAAATTAAATCATAAAAGATCTCTAGTGGATTGTTTATTTCATCTCCACCATGGGCTATGTCTCACACAGAAAGGAGCTACGCATACTCATGAATCAATATGCACAATGAAGAATTAATATGGAAAAACATATATTTCATTCTGCTTTTTTAAGTTGTAGAAACAGCTTAAACGCAGTATGCTCATTGCCACTTTTCCAACCTCCACTTCCTATATGCACCTCTCCTTTCCTTAACCCTTGAAATCTGAGAATGATTTAAATATGAATATGGTCTCTATTATCCTTTCTTAACCAACTGATAGCAGCTTTTGCATCATAAATTTGGAAATAGAATCACTCTCTGTCCTCGAGGTTTGAAGAAGTTGGCCATAGCTAGGCCCAAGCTCCATGAGAGACCTAGGATCCAGGCCTGGCTAATTAACAGATTCCATCCCTTTGACTACAAAATTTGGTTCAAGGATAGGCACCAATTAAAAGTGGCCTTATGAGTCACAGTTCCAAGAATTCTGCTGGAATGACTGGGAAAGGAAAGGGCATTAAAGCCTATCTGGGTTCTACCATATGAAGAATGCCTACCTATACATAAAGCCAATATGAGATAACTGGGTGAAAACAAGGATAAGACAGAAAGAGAGATGGGATCTTACATCTTGTCAACCTTCTAAAGGCCAGCTGTACTTGAACTCAAATTCATTTAAGCCTTTCAATTATGTGAGCCAAAAAAATCCCTTTAGGTCAGATTTAGTTGGGTTTTCTGCCACTTGCAACCTAAAGAGTCCCAAATACTACAGCTACATGACTACAGGTCAATAATAAGAGACACTTTTAGATTATGAATTGGAACAACAGCTTAATTTTGGAGTGGAGAAAGGGATGTTTTCAAATAAAGCTGAAAGCATACCTCTAGCAAGTGAGTTAAAGAAAAAAAAAGGTTTTTACTTGACTCATGTTTTTAGCATGGAGTCTGACAGGGCCTTCAATAATCAATGGAATTTCCTCAGTAAATACTGTGGAACAAGTCAAAGCAAATGATGAGCATAAAGAATGAGCAGGCAAGGCTTCTGTGCTGGTTTAAAAGGATGCATGGACTCTAGAAAAGCCATGTTTTAATCAAAATCCCATTTCATAAAGGCAGAATAATCCCTATTCAATACTGTATGTTTGAAACTGTAATCAGATCAGCTCCCTGGAGATTTGATTTAATCAAGAGTGGTTGTAAAACTGAATTAGGTGACGACATGTCTCCACCCATTTGGGTGGGTCTTGATAAGTTTATGGAGTCCTATAAAAGAGGAAACATTTTAGAGAATGAAGGAGATTCGGAGAGAGCACCATGAAGCAGAGAGTCCACGAGCCAGTGACCTTTGGAGATGAAAAAGGAAAATGCCTCCTGGGGAACTTCATGAAACCAGAAGCCAGGAGAGAAAGCTAGCAGATGATGCTGTGTTCACCATGTGCCCTTCCAGCTGAGAGACAAGCCTGACTGCATTTGCCATGTGCCTTCTCACTTGAGAGAGAAACCCTGAACTTCATCGGCCTTCTTGAACCAAGGTATCTTTCCCTGGATGGATACCTTTAATTGGACATTTCTATAGACTTGCTTTAATTGGGACATTGTCTCAGCCTTAGAACTATAAACTAGCAACTTATTAAATTTCCCTTTTAAAAGCCATTCCATTTCTGGTATATTGCATTCCAGCAGCTAGCAAACTAGAACAGCTTCCAAACTCAGCAACAACAGCTCTTCCTTGTAAGTGTTTCTTTGAACAAAATATTGTTCTGCCAACCCAAAGTTTGAAAACCACTAAATTTGAAACCTGGATAGCTCCCAAATTCATACTATGCTCAGTTCCAATGAAGCTTCCAAAGGAGGCACTTGCCAGCCCACTAAACATCTGAATAATAACCTGGAAATTGAATTTACTGGCAGCTTATTGTTACAACAGATAAACTGGCTGGGCTAGAACAACTTCAATTTTTCCAGAAGAGACAATCAGTATCTGCAAGGATAGGGGGAGCTTGGCACTTTATCAGATCTATTTTGATGTCCTCCAACACAGAGAAAGGAAGAAAAGCCACCTCCACAGACGTGGCATAATGACAAAGAAAAAGTGACATGATGTCAGTGCATACCTTCTAGACCAGGTCACTGATTCTCTGAAGATTTTCTCAAGATGGTATTTCCAAATTGCTGCCTCTGTCTCACAACTTGTATCCTGCGGTACTTTCTGAAATAAATGAATGGATAAATGGTGCTCCCTGGAGTTGTTCAACCCCGTGGCCCTGCTGCTGTCACCTGAACCATTCAGTCCATTCAGGCTACCTTTTATCAGCTAAAACAGATGGGTCGGTGCCATATTGACAATGCCACAGTCATCTTAGATCTCCTTGGAATCATGGACATTACCTTCCAATCTAGCTTCAAGCCATCGTTTCTTATCCTAAATTTTCTCAAGTCAACTTCTGAAATGTGCAATTTAATTTTTGAATGTAGAGACTCTTTTCTTTAAGTTTGCTTCCTGACAAATGTTTTTATTCTGTTGGAAGTATTCTATGCAGATAAAAGAATGGAATAACAAAAACTATAATAATAGTGTTTACTGTTGTAACACACTGTATTTCTTAAAGACTTTGAAATATATTATTCTAATTTAGGAGCCTGTAATTTCTAAATAAAACATTGATTGACTTCTCTAAGGTGTCCAGAGGATTCCTCCCCCAAATAACTGTCTATTTAACAGGTACAATTGACAGTTCTGCCAACTGGGATTCCTGCTGCTAATGTGGTTTCCCATATTGTAGTGTAGGAAGCAATCGTGCCATCAGCTTCTGAGCCGACCATGGAAATAGCAGATATCACACACACCTACTCCCTACAAATCATCATGGACAGTTTTCCTCCTTTCATATTTGTAAAAAGGAGGAGCAGATGATTTATGTTACTTGAGGGGGTGGAGATAAAAATTCTTCAGCTATTTCTTGCACATCACAGTCATGAACAAGGCTTCAAGAAAGACTTGAAAACAGAAATGAATAAATTTGGACACATATCTTGTTTCTCCTGTTCGCTCAGGAAGAATGCATAATAAGAATGTTTTTCATTTCATCTCATATTTCTGGCAAATGTGTTAGAGAATAAGGACGAATCCAGTTGTTGGAAACTGTTTTTAGTCATAAGAAACATGGAGAGCAATTTTTTTCTGGGCATTCAGAATGATTTTGATGCCAATATTGTTAAAGATGAAACAAATAGCAAGTTAACTCTCTATTTTCATTTTTTTTTAGTTATATTTAAAGTCCATGCAGCTTTTTCTAAATAGAAGTATCCATACTTTGATAAATGCACATCCTTCAAAGCATAGTTTCTGATAGATTGCATACAAAAATTTTGCTACAGGATTCCTTTCCCATCAAATACTCTTAAGTAATTTTCCCTCCCTTAGGTGATTTTTTTTTTTTTTAATTTGCATATGGGCAGGAGGCACCAGGGATTGAACTCCAGACCTCCAGCACAGCAGGTCGGAGCTCTGCCTGCTGAGCCACAGCAGCCGCCCTCCCTTAGGTGATTTTGAACATGCTTATTTATCATTATACCTAAAATGTTATAGAAGGTGGTAGGTTAGTTTTCATCTGTAAGTTTTGACTTTTAAGATTATCATTTGCAAGTTTAAATATGTTCTTGTACAAGCTCAAAAGAAACTTCCAGGGGTCAGTTTAGGCCTTGCTAAGTCTTTGATTAAAATCCTATATGTATAATTTTCACACTCATATACATGAATTCAAACACATTTCCCTATACAGATGGACAACAGTACTTTAAGCATTATATGGAAACAATCTTGGTTATATTTATAAGAAAATTCCAAGTTAATATCAAAGGGCTCATTTTGTGGTTAAATTAAATAAATATAAGACTGACACCTTTTGAGAGAGGGATATCAAGATAACATCAACAGACCAGATAATAACAAATAAATCAAGGCTAATCCTGGGGTAGCACGATGGATATCTCTTTTTAGCAGCTAAAGAGCTTCGCCATGTGGTAAAGGGGTAAAGCCAGTTGTAAATGGATGTGTGCTCACAAAGTTTTGGAATAATATTCTGGCCTGTCTTTTACTGGGGAATTTTCTTTATTCAAATGCTACACATAAAGCTAGACTATCTTGACATACTTAAAGAGCTCATTATTTCAAATGTTCCTGGTTGAATTTATAAAAGGTGGCTGCACTATAATATAGGTTGAGGTACACACTACACAGAAGGTTTTCTCACATGGGAAAGCTGCCCTTTTCCTATAGCTGGTCCTTATTTATTTTTGTGACATTTATCTCCTTTCTTCCTGCATGATGGAGGAAGAAATAGTTTATACCTGAATCAGTTGTAAGTTTTTGCACTGTACCTACCAGTCGTATTTAACTTATCCTTTTGGCCTCAGGTCAACCATGTGAGATCCAAACAGAGCATATACCTAGCTTCATTCCTGTGATTCTAAACAGAACCCCAGAAGAGCACACCATATCTTACAGCAGCCCTTCATATTTCATATTTCACTGTTTTACCAAAGAAAGATTTTAGCTCTATGTACTCAGAATATGCCTCCAACAGACATCAAGAGTGATTGGACTCTATGACATTCTTCCTTGGAGTATTTTTGCATTACGGAGGGACCTACAGCTTTTATAATCTAGTCCAGGGCTCTGGTTTTACCACTGAAGATCCGTGTGCCCAAATGGGTAGACTTCCCACCCACATTCCGCCCTCCTCAAATAGCTTGATCCTGTGGCCTGGAGCCCAATCTACTGAATCCTTGATTTCATGTAGTTAATATGGTATGTGTCATGTTCCCCAGTCACTTATTAATTTAAGATTACTACATGAGAGCCCATGAGAGAGGCAGTGGGCAAAGGAAGAACTTTTGGTCAAAATTTGGGGATCTGGAGTTATAATCTATCTCTGCCACTTACAAGTAGAGAAGTTAACCTTGCTCTGCATAAATGTCCTTGTCTGTAAAGTGGAAGCTTAGCACTAACATCATATGGAATGTGTCATGAAGTCTCAGTAAAGAGGAAATATCTAGCATAGAAAGTGCTGCCTGGATTTACCATTACGATTAGTCTTATCATTTTCACTCCAGTCCATTTTGAAAAGAGCAAACCTAAAACTTTCTTCTGCCCTTTGTACCACTTGCCACTTTCATTTCTTTCCATTTCTTAGCCAGGATAATAAAACAAAACAAAACGAAACAAATCTATCCTGAAAAATATTATAATAAATGTCTATACTGCATGGCCCTAAATAGAATATTTTCCTAGGTGTGTTCATAGGAATTTGACTGTGCAATGTCCAATAAACCCATACATGAAAACACTAAGCACCCAATATAAAGGGAGGGTGATGTACCCAGAAATAAATGAATAAAATATTTCCTTGACTAGTTGATACTGATTTATTCATTGGTACCTGAGTTCTCTAGGAAAGTCCTGAGAAATTTCTGTATTAATGTCTATGAAGTTCCCTCTGTCATGGAAACACTATATAAATACAATAACAAGAAATGGCAGAGATGTTCTTTTTCTGAAAAACGGAAGTATTATAACCCTCTAGTGAGGTCAGTTTCTGCAGAAAACGATGTGTTCATAAAACTCATAAGCATGACTTCAATCAATAAAATGCATATCTCTACAAAAGTAATAGATTACTAACTGTTATCTGCAAAGGGAAACAAGTCACTGCCAATCTGTATTCTCCATGTCACACAGAATCTCCTGTGGTTACAAAATGCTGAATTTAATCACATAAGCTTACTTTTTCCGCCATTTCTCATCAAGTCTCAACATATAGCACATTATTAATCAAACATACATGTACAACACAACACACATGCATGCCTAAACAAAGAAAACCATTGCTGCTCTTGTTTTAATGAAACTCTGAATTCAAGTATAAGAGCAGCCTAGGACTGTCTACAAAAAAACAGTAGAAGAAAACAATGGTATAAAGAGAGGTCATAGTGATGGATTATTGTCAGTCAAATGGTTATTTCCTGTGAATCATTAACATCAGGGCTTTTGAAATTTGAAGAACTTTCTCCTTACTGCCTATGCCATTTATTTCTATTTCTCAGAGGCAATCTAGAATGAAGTTCTGGAGCACAAGACTGCAGGCTCAGGTAAGAGGTACCACACCAGCTCAACTCTTTTCTGGATGGAAGCCTCAGTTTAATGAGCTAAAAACTGACATCCATGATAGTATATATCTTGTAAATCACTAACCATAATTGCTTGGGACATTGGTAAGCATCTCTGCAAATAAGCTATTTTTTTTTACCATGCAATGTCTAAATGGTGCTTGCTCAGGAAAACCCAATTAATTTTAAAATTAGCCTGAACCAATTAGTTTTTCTGGCTGTCATCCTTCTTGGCTTTGCTAAACATGAGATTTTTTTTTCACACAGTAGACATTTAACAAATATATATTAAAATTATTTTTTCTACCTCTTTCTTATTTAGATGGTGAGAGTTTGTTTATTTTTACTTTACCTTTTGATACCTGCCCTGTCTCGCTTCTCATATTACTCCTTTATTTGGGATCTACCTTTTTTCTATCTCCATAAAACTCTATTTGTGTAATGCAGGGTTTCTCCACTTCAGCATTACTGGTGTTCAGAGATGGATGCCAGTGTTTTGGGATGCTTCCCTGTGCATTGAAGGATGTTTAGCACCATCCCTTGCCTCTACACACTAGCACTCCCTCCCCCACTGTTTGACAATGAAGGACATTTAAAATGCAACCCATACATTAAAATAAGGGTGCCTGGGTGGTTCAGTGGTAGAATGCTCCCCTTCCATGTGGGACAGCTGGGTTCAATTCCCGGACCATGCACCACCCATCCCACCTCCCCCAAAAAGAAAAGAATAAATGCACCCATATAGAAATTTTTAAAATATTAGCTCTCAGGACTTGCAAAAAGAAGTGATATTTGGATCAAGGGCCATAGTTTGCTGAACACTGACTTAAACAATTGTTTCTCAGTAAACAAATTTCCCTTCTCATTTCTTGTCCTCAAGCCCTTTTATCCACAGGACAGCCAGAATGACTCTTTTCTAATAAATAACATTATTCTATTGATTTTCTCTCAATCTGTTCATAGCTTCACATAGCAACCATTATAAAATTAAAGCCTTAATGTTTAACACCATTAAATCTATGTAACATATTTCAAAGTTATCTCCTTTCTTTCACAAAATAGATATATTCCCTCCTTTGTCAAGAGAAAAGCAACTCTTTATTGTTTCTTTCTGATTACAAAACTAATGCACACTGAAAAAAACAGGATAGAAATAAAATGCTTAAAAAGTGAAAATTTCCCAAAATTCTACTTCTAGGAGACAATCAGTAAATGTGTTGATATATTCCTTTACAGTTTTTCTATGCATATATTATCTTTATATATTTTAATAAAAATTGTGATCATACTCTCCATAATGCTTTATAATGTTTTTTTCAGTCAATACTGTATCTTTGATAACTTCCCATGCCAATAACTTATAATTGGAGATTTTTGCCTTTAAACATGAGTGAGGAAATACAGAAAAGCCATAATCAGGATACTTTTAGATTAAATTATTGGGGAAATGACAAGTATAGGATGACAATGAGAGGATGACATTTGAAAGCATAAATGACTAGATGTGGAACTCTATATGGAGCTAAGAGAAAAATGTCATCGTTAGGTTAATAGACCACCTAAAAGATGCAGATTAACAGTCTGAATTCTACAGGAGAAGGAATGAGATCAAGTAGTATAATAAAAGAAGAAGTAGTGAAATTGCAACGAGCAGTCAAATGGATACGCTTTTTGGCAATAATCGTGAAAGGTCTGGAAATGAGAAAGTGGGAACAGCTAGTGGCTGCCATATAAAGAGAAAATAAACGAGATTAAATAGCTCATGTTAGAGTATGATGACTTCTTTGACAATCTGGAAAAGGATTCGAGGAACATTTAACCAGAGACAGATCCTTTATGTACAAAATTAAGATTAGAAAACTTATTTTCTGGTTAATGTGAAGGCACACATTTCAAATGCAATGTTATTGCATCTTATGACCTAACTTATTATTACTATTATCATCTTTTTTCAGCATTCTTAACTTTTATTTAGAGATGCCAAACATTTTCACCTGAGAGAAGTGATATATTTAAAAAGATTGAGTAAATAAAAAATATTTTTATTATGGTGTTTTTTTAAAGGGTGTTCCTATGGAAACATTTCCTGCCTGTATGGCATTTATTAGGTTTTGCTACTACCACATTTTTGAATGTGCATTTTCTTTAAACTTTGCAATTGATTTCTGCTCCAATGTTGAGTTTCTACGTAGATTAAATCTCTGTCTATTCAGTGGTGATGCTGAGAGGTTCAAGTGTAATCCTTTGAGCAAATGCCACTGCTGCTAATTCAGTACTTGAGATATGCCCATAGCTACTGATTGGGATGGGGCTGTTTCTCTTCATTTCTCCTTTGGCTATGGAAGCCATGCCAGAAGCATTCTGAGTCCATTTAAAGGAAGGCACAGTTGGCATGCATGGAATCATATATTACCTCTTTCAGTACACTTATCAAAGGTGGCTTTATGTTTTAAAAAAGCAATTTCCCTAAGTTTAGTCTATCTTGAAATTGAAATATGTTTTTAATGTGTAATCTAAAAGGGCTTGGAAGTAAAATAAAGGCAAATATAATAGTTTAGCAGTCATATGTCTAAGTCAAAGTCAACTTGTATTCCTTATATTTCTTAATGGTGATCATGGCTTTTTAAAGTTATTCTCTGAATTTTAGCAATCTGATTTATAGAGAATCTAATTAGAACTCTCATCTGTAGCTATATAAGTAACATTTATACTGTTTTTAATATAAATGGGGCAATATTTTAGGTGCTTTACAAATATATAACTTATTACATTTTTAGAACAAAGGTAGAAATCATTATCTCCATTTTCAGATGAGGAAACTGAGGCTCAGAGAGGTTAAGTAACTGCCACAAAGCCACACAGGTAGTAAGTGACACAGACAGGAACTGAATGCAGCAATATACCCCAGAGTCCATTTTAATAATCATTTTGTTCTATTACCTCTTATTAAATTAACTGATCCTTTGGGCTAGTCACTTCCCAACTGTAACTACTGCAGGGTTATTTCTGAAATACCAATAAAAGACTAATGTGTATCCAGGGGAAAATAGAGATTGATCCTGCCTGGAAGATGATCTCAAGACATCAAGGATTAGTTTCTCTGAGGCAACAACAATGTTTAATATTACTTGTGCATGGCCCATGACAGGAACTCAATTAAAGGAGGATGGATCCATTTACTCAATAAATATGCCTTAAGTGGCTCTATAAATGAAATAAACAGTGATGTGCTGAGGGGGCTGATGAGTAACTTCAAAGAGAGTGTTTAGAAATGACTTCTTGGATGAGATAGCATTTGAGTAAAGAGCTGAAGAATAAAGAATCAATCATGTAAAAGAGTTAGGGATGAGGATTCCAGATTTTAAGGAGGGCACAGCTTCATTTGCCAGAGGAAGAAAAAGGAGGAACACAGGAAAGAGGGAATAAATGACTTAATCAAAATATGAGGGTGCACCCAAGTTGATGGTATGATGTTTTTAGAAGGACATTTATCTTAATCAAGATACTTATTTTCTTACTTAGCTCTATTTCTAGATAGCTGTGTTTCAATTAAAGGTTTACTTTTAACCTGAATTATAGATTGTTGTGCCTCTGTTTTTA
>PVIY010056006.1:0-13483 GCA_004026745.1 Myrmecophaga tridactyla | reverse complement strand
ACTATTAAAATGAGAATCCTGAGGAAAAACATCACTTTACTTTTGATACCACCCTACAGCTATAAAGTGCTTTAAATTTTATATTACATTCATTTTCTTAGTTTGAGCCTCCCAGAAGCACAATAACCAAAGTGTGGGGGATTTATTATCTTTAATCTACTTACTGGGAATAGAAGGTTAGAGAGAATAGATAAATTGCGGGAAGGCTTACAGCTGTTTAATGGTAAGGCTTGCATTTTAATCCCAGGTATCTGAATTTGGAGTCTATACTATTTCCACTAAACTTCACTGCCATGTATCTCTTCAATTCCTTTCCAGTCTTTCCATAGGACTTAAGTCAAAGCTGTTCCTTATGACTCTGTGATAAATATGTATGCACAAATTCAAAATTGCCTTACATAAAGGTTGTACACTAATCTATAATTCTGTTTGATACATTTTGACAATTTCATTTGGATAGTATCACACATTTTAAATAAAATATTTTGCTGTAAAATTTTACTTTTCCTTAGGTATTCTATGAAGACAAGCAAAATATCTATGGACTATGCACCTAAGAAATCCTTGTATAAACTTATAAGTTCTGAAAATTAGAAAATAAAAAATTCTTATTCTTGGATTGTTTTGGGGATGATTTTTGAAAGAAAAAAACATACATTCTGACTCACTTAAAGAAATGCAACTGGATAGCAAGATAAAAATATTTTCTTATTATTAAGGTCTGGTAGTGGCTGTTCTTCATTAATGTGATGATTTAAAATTATACAAATTTTGGCCACATGTCTTCTCCAGTTACTATTAATAAAAGACCTAAAATGTAATGTTAGTCTCAGCTTAATGACCTTCATAAGTAAAGTGCATTTATCCACAAATTATGCCTGAGATTTATTGACTCATGATTACATTCCCATGTGAGTGTGTGTGTTTTGATTGACCTTTCTTCACTGTTAGGGTTAAATGAAAAATGTTTATTGCAATTATTTTGTGTTGATAATAGTTAACTATTATTGAGTATATATATCTTGTGCCAAGTTCTAAGTGCCTCTCATGAATTATTTTGTTTAGCCTCATAGATACACTATAAGACAGATGCTATTGTTTGTTTTAAATGAAAGGAAATTGAAGATAACTAAATTACCTTGACTCCAGAGCATGTAGTTTTGCTTATTTGTTTGTTTTTGGGGAAGTGCATGGACCAGGAATTGAACCTGGGTCTCCTGCATGGCAGGTAAGAATTTTACCACTGAACTACTCTTGCACCCCCAGAGCATACATTTTTACCACTTTTTCTGCTTAAAATTTCTGAATTCACTTTCTTACCTTAATAATCACACTATTTTATAATGCTAACAAAATGCATCCTTCAATGCTTTTGAGTGTTACAATGAACTTTTAAGAAATTATGACAATAACGATGCCAATTGTTGGGGATTGATTCATGTACCCCAAAAAATACCTAGTGTACATTCCCATGAGTGTGAACCCATTTATAAATAGGGCCTTGGAAACTAAGAAAATAGTCAAGATTTTAATGTCACTACTACATGAAAAGAACATTTGAAGTTCTGTATGGTTCCTAAATAATTTTTGAAAGTTTTACAATCATTGAGTACATCACTGTGTGTATGAAAGAGTGTTAATTATCCAGCTGATGAAATAGATTAAAATAAATTAATGTAGGTCTTATTGTGTATTAAACATTCTTATACTTGGTATGGTGATTAGTTCCTCTTCACCACATTGAATGAAAATCAAATTAACATTTTTGGAAAAACTGCAAAGATGTAGATATTGTGGTAAGGACTCTGCAAGCATTGGCAAATTGACTTCTTATTTCCTAAATCAGAGGGTGAGCTGGTTGCAGAACTCACCACCAGATTTAATGAGGCTGCCTATATTCATTCTCTCCTAGAAGACAGTAAAAGGACAGTATAAGAATTTCAGTGAGGTGTTTCTTGAGAATAAGTAAAGAATACTCTCAGACAGGCATTGTGGGACCAGAAGGTTCTTAAGCATACTTCTTCTAAGTGGCAAGCCAATGAGATTACCAGCTTCTATCAGGTAATATATTTAAAGATGAATCACTTCTCAATATTTTAATAGTTGTAATTCCACCTTCAAATGATTCCACATCATTTGTTATTTGATAATAGGCACATTTCAAAGAACATTCATAAATTGATTCAATATATGTATGACTCCTTGTCACAGATACCTGCATGAAAGGAAGCCAAGGTTTAATTATTTATTAGCTTCTTATGATTTGAATTGCTGTCCTTGATTTCTATGACAAAACTTTACTAACCAGAAACAACCTTGCAGCTTTGAATTTCATTTATTTATTCAATAAAACACAAATTTTGGTTTGGGGATAGGTCTTCAAGATGATATTCTAAAGAGTTTCCCTAGATTAATAAACACAAAGCCATAAATATGTATATCAGTATTGTTACCATTAGACATGGAAGCTATTGAGTTATAGTGAGGTTGTTAAGTGCTTTGGGGCTGAGGTCAAACATTTCTCTTCGAGTTTGAGCCTTGCCTCTGATATTTACTTGCTGTGTGTCCTTGGGGAAATTATTTCATCTCTTTTGGCTTAAGTTTTTGCATTTGTCAATGTGGCTAATAATACATTCTTAAGGAGATTATTGTGGAGAATTGAAAATAATATATTAAAACATTTAGCACAAGTATTACAAACTCAAAAAGAGGTACATATTCTCTGATAGCATGATCTAAATTCAGCATTCCTTGTACTATTTTCTTTATTAGAGAAGTTATGTGTTCACAGAGCAATCGTGCATAAAGTACAGAGTTCCCATATAACACCCTATTATTTACACTTTGGATTGGTGTGGAATATTTTTCACAATTGATAATAGCACATCTTCATAATTTTCCATTAATTATTATCCATGGTTTAATTTAGGGTGCATTATATAGCATAGCTTAATGGATTTTTGTTATTTTTATTCTGTTATATATACAACTTAACATTTCCTGGTTAGGTCACATTCAGATATATATTTCAGTGCTATTAATTATGTTCACAATGTTGAAATCATCACCTCCATATATTACCAAAACATTTCCATCACCACAAATTGGAACCCTGTACATTTATTTCTTTTACTGCTCTTTTATTGAGGTATAGTCACACACCATGCAAGCCATCCAAAATATACGGTCAGTGGCACAAAATATCACCACATAATTGTACATACATCACTATAATAAATTTTAGAACATTTTCATTACTCCAGAAACTAAACAAAAAGAAAAAAGAAAACCCAAATTCTCCCATACTCCCTTTACCCCCACCCTTTATTGAACCATGGTATTGGTGCAGTATATTTCTTGCCATAGATGAAAGAATATTAAAATATTACTGCTAACTATGGTCCATAGTTTGCAATAGATGAATTTCCCCATATACCCCTCTGATATTAACTCCTTACAATAGTGTCATACGTTGGTTCTAGTTCATGAAATAACTTTTATATTTGTAATTACTCACAATGATTGTTCACCACAAGATTCACTGAGTTATCTGTTCCCATGTTTTAACCCCCAACTTTCCTTCTGGTGGCATACATAACTCTAAAATTTCCTTTTCCACCACATACACACATGACTCAATACTGTTAATTATTCCATGTTGTTGTATGCTTCAGGACTTCATTAATTCTTACTGGTGAATAATATTCCATTATAGGTATATACCACATTTTCTTTATCCATTAATCTGTTGATAAATCTTCAGGTTGTTCCCATCTTTGGCAATTGTGAATAATGCCACTACAAATATCGGTGTACAATTGTCTGTTCATGTCCCTCCTTTCAGAATTTCTGGGTATATACATAGAAGAGAGAGTTCCAGTTCATCAGGCAACTCTATACTTAGCTTCCTGAGGAATGCCATTCCAGCCTCCACAGCCACTATACCATTTTAAATTTCCAAGAGTAGTGAATAAGTGTTCCTATATCCCCATGTCCTCCCCAAAGCTTGTAGTTTAATTTAATAATAATTTAATTTAAAATAACATTTAATAATGCTCATTCCAGTAGGTGAGAGATGATAACCGATTGTGGCTGTGATGTGAATTTTCCTAAGAGCTAATGAAGATGAGTATCTTTTCATGTGCTTTTTAGCCATCTGTATTCCCTCTTTTGAAAAAATGTCTATTCATATGTTTTGCCCATTTAAATTTTTTTTGTCTTTTATGGTTGATTTCTAGTATTTATTTATGTATTAATGATATCAAACCCTTATCAGATATGTGATTTCCAAATATTTTCTCCCATTGTTTCAGTTGCCTTTTCAGCTTTCAAAAGTCCTTTGAAGCACAGATATTGCATTTTGAGGAGTTCCTATTTATCTATCTTTTCTTTCATTGTGTGTGCTTTGGGTATAAAGTCTAAGAAACTAACACTTATCACTAGATCTTGAAGAGGTTTCCCTACATTTTCTTCTAGGCATTTTGTGGTACTGGTTGTTATATTTAAGGCTTTCATTCATTTTGAGTTAATTTTTGTATAGGGTGTAAAACAGGGTTCTACTTTCATTCTTTTGGTTATGCCTATCCAGTTCCACGAACACCATTTATTGAGAAGATTGTTCTGTCTTATGTCAGTGGACTTAGGATCCTTGTCAAAAGTCAATTCCCAAATGTGTGATGATATTGTGAGCCATTGATTGTATAATATGGCTGGATTGTATGTGACTGCATATTTCTCCATAAAATATGTTTTAGAAGTCAATTGCCCATAGGTCTGAGAGTCTATTTCTAAACTGTCAATTATTATTCAAATGATTGATACATCTCTCTTTAGGCCAATGCCATGCTGTTCTGCCACTGTGACTTTATAATATACTTTGTAGTCAGGAAGCATGGGTGGTCCCACTTCATTCTTCTTTTTCAAGAAATTTTTGACTATTTGAGACCACTTACCATTCCAAACAATTTTGATAACTAGGCTTTCCAATTCTGTGAGGTAAGTTGCTGTAATTTTGTTTTGTATTGCATTGAGTCTGTAGGTTAATTTGGGTAGAATTGATATCTTAATGATTTACAATTGCAGTCAAAGAACACAATATCTTTCCATTTATTTAGGTCTTCTTTGATTTCTTTTAAAAGTATTTCATAGTTATCTGTGTACAAGTCCTTTACATCCTTAGTTAAGTTTATTCCTAGATATTTGACTATTTTAGTTGCTACTGTAAATGGATTTTTTTCTTGATTACCTCCTTGGACAGTTACTAGTTTATAGAAATACCATTGATTTTTGTGCATTCATTTTGTATCCTGCCACTTTGCTGAACTTATTGATTAGCTCAAGTAGTTTTGGCATGTTTTTCCTCAGGATTTTCTAAATATAGGATCACATCATCTGCAAATAGTGACAGTTTTACTTCTCCTTTTCAGTTTGGATGCTTTTTCTTTCTTCTTCTTGCCAAATTGTTCTAGCTAGAAATTCTAGCACAATTTTAAATAACAGTGGTGACAGTGGGCATTCTTGTTTTATTGCTAACCTTAGAGGGAAAGCTTTCTGTCGCTTACTGGTAAGTATCATGTTAGCTGTGGGTTTTTCCTAAATGCCCTTTTTCCTGTCGAGGAAATTTTCTTTGATTCCTACATTTCCAAATGTTTTTATCATGAAAGAAGGCTGAATTTTTCAAATGCCTTTCCTGCAACAATTGAGATGATCATGTGGTTTTCTTTTTGATTAGTTAATGTGAAGTACTATATTAATTGACTTTCTTGTGTTGAACCACCCTTGCATACCTGGAATAAAATTTATTTAATTATGGTATATAATTCTTTTAATGTGCTGCTGGATTCAATTTGCAATTATTTTGTTGAGCATCTCTATTCATTAGAGAAATTGGGCTATAGTCATTTTCTGATAGTATCTTTATCAGGTTTTGATATTAGGGTGGTGTTAGCTTATAAAATGATTCTTGGAATGCTTGTTAAAATCTGCCTGCTTTTCTTTGCTGTTAAGTTTTTATGACGGATTCAATCTCTTTAATTGTGATTGGTTTGTTGAGTTCTTCTACTTCTTGAGCCAGTGTGGGTTGTTCATGTGTTTCTAGGAAGGTGGCCATTTCATCTCAATTGTCTATTTTGATAGCATACCATTGTTCATAGTAACTTCATGAATTTTTTTTCTTTAGTTTTTCAAGGTCCATGGTAATATCCCCTCCCATTTCTTATTTTGTTTTTTTTTCATCTTGTCAGTTTAGTTAAGGGGTTGTCAATTTTATTGACCTTCTCAAAGAACCAACTTTTGTTTTTATTGATTTTCTCTATCATATTTTTATTCTCCATTTACTTTATTTCTATGTTAATCTTTGTTGTTTCTTACTTCCTGCTTGCTTTGGGATTAGTTTATTATTCTTTCTCCTGATTCTCCAGTTGTTCAGACAGTTCATTTGTTTTAGCTCTTTCTTCCTTTTTAATGTAGGCACATAGGGCTATATATTTCCCTCTCAGCACTGACTTTGCTTCATCTTATTAATTTTGATGATTTGTGTTCTCCTTTTCATTTGTCTCAAAACATGTACTGAGCTGTCATGTAGTTTATCCTTTAACCCACTGATTGTTTAAGACTTTGTTGTTTAACATCCACATATTTGTGCATTTTCTGGTTCTCCTTTTACTATTGATTTCCAGCTTCCTTCCATTATAATTAGAGAAAGTGCATTGTACAAATTCAATCTTTTAAAATTTATTATGACCTTTTTTCTCCCCAGCATGTGGTCCATCTTGGAGAATGTACCATGAGCAATTGAGAAGATTGTATATCATGAGTGTTTGGGATGCAATGTTTTATATATTTCTCTTAGGTCTAATTCATTTATCATATTATTTAGTTTCTGTTACCTTATTGATCCTCTGTTAGATGTTCTTCTATTAAAGAGAGTGGTGTGTTGATGTCTCCCACTATTATTGTAGAGGTGTCCATTACTCCTTTCCATTTTGCCAGTGTTTGCCTCATTGACCTTGGGCGTCCTTGAATAGGTGCATAAATATTTATTATTGTTATTTCTTCTTCTTGAATTTCCCTTTTATTAATAATAGTATTCTTTGTCTCATAAAATATTTGCACTTAAGCTCTATTTTGTTTGATATAAGTACAGCACTCTCACATTTTTGCTTACTGCTTGCATGGAATAGTTATTCCCATCCTTTAACTGCTAACCCATTTCTATATATGGATCTAAAATGAGTCTTTTGTAACCAGCATGTGAATGAATTATATTTTTCTCTCGTCTTCCAATCTGTGTCTTTTGATGGGAGTTTAATCCATGAACATTAAATGCTATTAATATAAAGGCAGTGCTTACATCAACAATTTTATCTTTTTGGTTTTTATTTGTCATATCTATTTTTCTCTTTTTTTATTCTTTATTTTCCCTTACTAGTTCTCTTCATTTCTATCATGGTCAGGTTCATGTGTCAACTTGACCAAGTGGTGGTTGGGCAAGTGCTGGCTTGTCTGCTGCAATGAGGACATTTCATAGAATTAAATCATGATCATGTCAGCTGCATCCACAGCTGATTCCATTTGTAATCAGCCAAATAGGTGTGTCTTCTGCAATGAGTGATGCTTAATCTAATCACTGAAAGCCTTATAAGGAAGATTCAGAAGTCTTCCTGTTTCAGCTAGTGAGCCTGTCCTGTGGAATTCGTCCAGACTTTCCATCAGAATCATTGGCTTCACAATCTGCTCTGTGGATTTTGGACTCTGTGTTCCCGCAGTCATGTGAGCCACTTTTATAAATTTTATATTTGTGAGTGTTCTCTGTTGATTTTGTTTCTCTAGAGAACCCTAACGAATACATCTTGGTACCAGGACTGGTTTTTAAGAAACAAAATCTTAAAAATGGGTTTTTAGGAATGGTTCTCTACTCTGGACACAAAGACACTAAGGACTCTGATTCCTGTAATCAGAATGACACTCCCAATCCATGGAGTGAGGTGGCAAAAGAGATAGTCAAAATATCACCATAAGATTCTCCTAATGCCTCACTTGTACAAAGCCAGGCTCTGGGGAATAATGTTTTTGAACCTTTACAGAGTTTTGTAGAAATAAGAGGTATAGAGATGTTGGTTGGTTGTTGTTAGATACACTGTCTACATTAAGGGGTGAAAGGGATGGGCTTAAGGCTTCAAACAAGAAGCTTAAGTGATGTCTGAAAGATGTAGATATTTCTAGAGTATCCTGAAGGAAAATCTTATTTCCTGTAGCCATAGACTTGAGATCTCTGAAAATCAGACTCAGAATCTTATTGTTATAGTAGCAACTTTACAACATAAACTGAAATCTCAGTCTTGCATGGTGTCTGCCATTGAAGTGAGGGCATTGACTGGAAAGGAGTGGGACCCTGAAAAATGGGATGGTGACATATGGATTGATAATGATGTTGGGGGTGTGGTTGGAACCCTAGATCATGCTGAGTCTTCTCTAGATAACCCTGTAATAGTTTGCCCTGAGGTCATAACAACCCCACCCCCAGCCTGCCTTGAGGAGTTGGCCACCCAAACTCCTTATGAAGGGATTAGCCCTAGAGTGATTAATCCTGTTTCTCCAGATGAAACTGCAAATGAAGACCTTGAAACAAATGGCTTGGAAGATATTTCTAATTCTTTTCATGTATCACCCCCACCACCCCTCATTTCCTCCATACCTATAACTAGACTAAAGTCTCAACAGGCCCCTAAAATTGAGGTACAAAGTATCATACATGAGGAGGTACATTATACTCCAAAAGAATTGCGTGAGTTTTCCAATTTATATAGACAGAAATCAGGGGAATATATGTGGCAATGGATTTTAAGGGTGTGGGATAATGGGAGGAGGAATATAAGGCTAGATCAGGCTGAATTTATTGATATGGGCCCACTAAGCAGAGATTCTGCATTCAGTGTTATAGCTTGAGAGGTTAGAAAAGTTATGAACAGATTGTTTGGATGGTTGGTTGAAACATGGATCAAAAGGTGGCCGACATTACCTGAGGTCGAAATGCCAGAACTTCCTTGGTATAATGTAGATGAAGGGATCCAGAGGCTTAGAGAGATTGGAATGTTAGAGTGGATTTATCGTGCAAAGCCTGCTCTTACACCCCAGGAATGTCTGGAGGATGCAGCTTTTACCAGAACAGTGAGAGATAAATTTGTGAGACTAGCACCATCATCGCTAAAGAGCTCTGTGGTTGCACTTCTCTGTAGGTCAGATATTACTGTAGGAACTGCTGTCACAGAGCTGGAATCCTTAAACACAATGGGGATGATAGGATCCCGAGTTGGCAGAACCCAGGTGGCAGCACTTAATTGCCAAGGACAGGGTAGACGTGGCTATTATAATAGACAGCAAACTCAAAGCAGGCATCAAAATTATATGACACACAGAGATTTATGGCATTGGCTAGTAAGTCATGGGGTACCTAGAAATATAATAGAAGGGCAGTCTACTAAATTCTTGTTCGAGCTGTATAAATAAAAGAGTTCTAGGTCAGGTGAACAGAAGTCTAACCTGAATTATAAAAACACAGAGTCATGGCCCCTTAATCAATTTCCAAACTTGAAACAGTTTATAGACACAGAGCCCCTTGAATAAAGGGGAAGTCAGATCCCTTTGGGGGAGAACCCTGTTACACTGCCACAAATTCATATTGTTAATATTCCTCCAAGTCTTCCCCAAGGAGACCGATGGCCTTTTACCAGGGTAACTATGCATTGGGGGAAAGGAAATGATCAAATATTTTGGGGATTATTAGACACTGGTTCAGAAGTGACATTAATTCCAGGGGACCCACAACATCACTCTGGACCACCAGTCAGAGTGGGAGCTTATGGAGACCAGGGGATCAATGGAGTTTTAGCTCAGGTCCATCTCACAGTGGGTCCAGTGGGCCCCCAGACCCATTCTTTAGTTATTTCCCCAGTTCCAGAATATATAATTGGTATAGACATAATAAGCAACTGGCAGAATCCCCACATTGGCTCTAACTCATGCAGTGAGGGCTATTATGGTAGGAAAGGCCAAATGGAAACCACTAGAACTGCCCCTAAAGAGCAAAATAGTAAGTCAGAAGTAATACCAGATTCCTGGAGGGATTGCCGAGATTACTGCCACTCTTAAGGACTTGAAGAATGCAGGGGTGGTGATTGCCACCACATCCCCATTCAACTCTCCTATTTGGCCTGCACAAAAAACAGATGGGTCTTAAAAGGGGGTTAGAGTGAAATGAGACAAGGTGTCAATGGCTGAGAGATTCCAAACAGAGTTGAGAGGTTATCCTGGAGGTTATTCTCATGCATTAAGTAGATATCATCTTGTTATTCAAGATGAAATGGAGAGGGTGGAGGGAACTGCCTGAAAACGTAGAGCTGTATGCCAGTAGCCATGTTTCTTGAGGATGATTGAATAATGATATAGCTTTCACAATGTGACTGTGTGATTGTGAAAACCTTGTGTCTGATGCTCCTTTTATCTACCCTGTCAACAAACGAGAAGAACATATGGAATAAAAATAAATAATAGGGGGAACAAATGCTAAAATAAATTTAGTTTGAAATCCTAGTGATCAATGAAAGCGATGGGTAAGGGGTATGGTAGGTACTATCTTTTTTTTTTTTCTTTTCTGTCTTCATTTTATTTCTTTTTCTATTTTTTTATTTCTTTTTCTGAATTAATGCAAGTGTTCTAAGAAATGAATATGCAACTAGGTGATGATATTGTGAATTACTGATTATATATGTTGATGTTATATTTGGTTTGTTAATTTTTTAAATTATTAATAAAAAAACAGATGGGTCTTGGCAGATGACAGTGGATTATCATAAGCTCAACCAAGTGGTAACTCCAACTGCAGCTGCTGTTCCAGATGTGGTATCATTGCTTGAGCAAATTAATACATCCCCTGGTACCTGGTATGCAGCTATTGATCTGGCAAATGCTTTTTTCTTAATAAGTATTAGTAAGGACCACCAGAAACAGTTTGCTTTCAGCTGGTAAGGTCAGCAATATACTTTCACTGTCCTACCTCAGGGGTATATCAACTCTCCAGCCCTATGTCATAATCTTGTCTGCAGGGAACATGATCGTTTCTCCCTCCCACGAGACATCACACTGGTCCATTATATTGATGATATCATGTTGATTGGACCTTATAAGCAAGAAGTAGCAACTATCCTAGATTTACTGGTAAGGCATTTGCATGTCAGAGGATGGGAGATTCATCCCACAAAAATACAGGGGCCTTCCACCTCAGTGAAATTTGTAGGAGTCCAGTGGTGTGGGGCATGTCAAGATATCCCCTCTAAGGTGAAGGATAAGTTGCTGCCTTTGGCCCCTCCTATGACCAAAAAGAGGAACAATGCCTAGTTGGTCTTTTTGGATTTTGGTGACAACATATTCCTCATTTGGGTGTGCTACTCTGGCCCATTTATTGAGTGACCAGAAAAGCTGGTAGTTTTGAGTGGGTACCTGAACAAGAGGAGGCTCTGTGACAGGTCCAGGCTGCTGTACAAGCTGCTTTGCCACTTGGGCTGTATGATCCAACAGATTCAATGGTGCTGGAAGTGTCAGTGGCAAATAGAGATGCTGTCTGGAGCTTTCAGCAGGCCCCTATAGGAGAATCACAATGCAGACTCTTAGGATTTTGGAGCAAAACTTTACCATCTGCTGCAGATAACTACTCTCCTTTTAAGAAACAGCTTTTGGTCTGCTACTGGGCCTTAGTATAGACTGAACGCTTAACCATGGGCCACCAAGTTACCATGAGACCTGAGTTGCCTATCATGAGCTGGGTGTTGTCTGACCCACCAAGCCATAAAGGTGGGCATGTGCAGCAGCACTCTATTGTAAAATGGAAATTGTGTATATGAGATAGAGCTAGAGCAGGTCCTGAAGGCACAAGTAAGTTACATGAGGGAGTATCCCAAATGCCCATAGTCTCCACTCCTGCCACATTACCTTCTCTTCCCAGACCAGAGCTATGGTCTCTTGGGGAGTTCCTTACAATGAATTGACTGAGGAAGAGAAAACTCGAGACTGGTTTACAGACGGTTCAGCACGATATGAAGGTTCCACCCGAAAGTGGACAGCTGCAGCATTACAACCCCTTTCTGGGGTGTCCTTGAAGGACAGTGGTGAGGGAGAATCCTCCCAGTGGGCAGAACTTCGAGCAGTGCACCTGGTTGTTCATTTTGCTTGGAAGGAAAACTTCCAAGGTGTGTTTGTATACTGACTCATGGGCTGTTGGTAATGGTTTGGCTGGATGGTCAGGGACTTGGAAAGACTGTAATTGGAAAATTGATGACCAAGAGGTCTGGGGAAGAAGTATGTGGATAGAACTTTCTGAGTGGGCTAAAAACATGAAGATATTTGTGTCCCATATGAATGCATACCAGAAGGTGACTTCAACCGAGGAAGATTTTAATAATCAAGTGGATAAGATGACCCGTTCTGTGGATACCAGTCAGTCTCTTTCCCCAGCAACTCCTGTCATTGCCCAATGGGCTCATGAACAAAGTGGTCATGGTGGTAAGGATGGAGGTTATGCATGGGTTCAGCAACATGAACTTCCACTCACCAAGGCTTACTTGGTTACAGCCACTGCTGAGTGCCCAATCTGCCAGCAACAGAGACCCACGCTCAGCCCCTGATATGGCACCATTCCCTGAGGTGACCAGCCAGCTACAAGGTGGCAGGTTGAGTACATTGGACCACTCCCTTGATGGAAGTGGCAGCGATTTGTTCTAAGTGGAATAGACACATACTCTGGATATGGGTTTGCTTTCCTTGCATGCAATGCTTCTACCAAAACTACCATCCGTGGGCTTACAGAATGCCTTACCCATCATCATGGTATTCCACATAGCATTGCTTCTGATCAAGGAACACACTTCACAGCAAACGAACAGGGGAATTGGCACATGCTCATGGAATTCTCTGATCTTTACATGTTTCCCATCATCCAGAAGCAGCAGGATTGATAGAATGGTGGAATGGCCTTTTGAAAACTCAATTATGATGCCAACTAGGTGGCAATACCTTGAAAGGCTGGGGTAGTGTTCTCCAGGAAGCTGTATATGCTCTGAATCAACATCCGCTGTATGGTGCTGTTTCTCCCATAGCCTGGATCCATGGGTCCAGGAACCAAGTGGTGGAAATGGGAGTGGTACCCCTATTACCCCTAATGATCCACTAGGAAAATTTTTGCTTCCTGTCCCTGTGACCCTGAGCTCTGCTGGTCTACAGGTTTTAGTTCCAAAATGGGGAGTGCTTCCTCCAGGAGAAACAACAATGATTCCACTGAACTGGAAGTTAAGACTGCCACCTGGTCACTTTGGGCTACTTATGCCACTGTATCAACAAGCCAAGAAGGAGATCACATTATTGTCTGGGGTAATTGACCCTATCAGGAGAAAGTAGGACTGCAACTACATAATGGAGGTAAAGAAGAGTTTTC
>PVIY010056005.1:0-13488 GCA_004026745.1 Myrmecophaga tridactyla | reverse complement strand
GTCATGAAAAAATACCTAACAGAGTAGCCTTATACCGCTAGGGCAAGCTCATTCACCCCACATGTAAAGGTGAATCCCCTCTATGAGCCTGAGGATTTTTCGATTCAGACCTCCCTTTTGATGGTTCTGCTTCTGAGATTCTTCTTCCCTTTATCTCTTCATTTCCTGTCCCTTCAATCTAGAATGGCAGTCATCCTGTTCATGCAGGTCTCACAAAAACTTTGTTCACTTGAAATGTAGCATAAGTGACCAAACTCATCAGACAGTATGACCTTCACAAATCCTTTCTGAGTAACTCCATCTCCAATACTGTCTGTCTTGCAATGGCTGACCGCTTTCATGCTTGGTTAAATCCTCACATGGGGCACTATTCTCTGTGGTCTCACTTTCTGGTAGCCCAGAATTTTCCAGGGCATCAATTTCTGGTTTCATTGCAACAACAAGTTCAGTCCTCAGCCTCTCCCTTTCTAGTCACAATGCACTATAAGCTGCAAAGAGAAGCCAGGCTGCATCTTCCACATTTAAATTGAAAGTTTCCTCAGCCAAGTAGCCCAAATAATAACGTTCAAATTCTCCCTCCCATCCAAAACCAGGATTCAATTTTGCCAAATTCTCTGGGACCTTGAAACAAGTGTCACCTTCCTTCCAATTTGTAATAATACATTCCTCTGAGGCATCAAGGGAAGTATTTTTAGAGCCTATATTTCTGCTAGCAGTTTATTTCAAACAATCTGGGCTTTCTGTATCAAGCTCCTCACAGTTCTTCCACAATCCTCCCCTTATCCATTTAAGAAACTGTTCCAACATGTTTGGTATTTGCATATTCAGCAGCACTCCACTCGTCTGGTACCAAAATCTCTCTTTTTTAATTGTGTTAAGTATTCTAAAACATAAACATTAAATGTTTTTCTATCCATTTAGCTCATTACTGAATTCATTGAATAATATACTCAATCAGGCAGAGAATAAATGTTAGCACTTTTCATTATATTTATTCCTAAGTATATATCATTTTCTTAATTTATTTATTTATTTTTAAGTGAAAAATGTAGGTAAAGTAATTTTATTACAAATTTCATTATGAAAAACCTAATTTGTTACATATACTAAATTAAATTGGAAATGAATTTATTTTAAATTTGCATATGGGCAGGAGGCACCAGGGATCGAACTCCAGACCTCCAGCATGGCAGGTTGGAGCTCTGCCTGCTGAGCCACGGCAGCCGCCCCTGAAATGAATTTTTTAACAAGCATGTATTGTGCATAGTGATGCTATGATACATAGGCATAAAAGTACACAGTTCCACCATTCTTTTTGTGGTGGGATCAGGACAGATGATAGGAAATTTTGCTCATACAGCTAGCATATACTGGTTGTGTACATGTTGGTTTATCTTTGTGAAGTGTTTGGATGAATAAGCCTCTTTCCTTAATCTCTGGAAGAGATCTCTGTAATCTCTAGGGTAGCTGCAATCTTGAAATTCAAGCCTCTCCCCATTTTTATTTCAATGCAATTAAGGAGACTTTCAGTATTTATTAATGGTTAAGATTCATTTTGTAAGCCCAGGTATTAAAATCATTAACATACAGTAAGAGATCTGCATAGGAGCTGTGTGCCTAATAGTCAGAATGAGGCTATGAATGCAAAAAACATATCAGCCAGAGATACGAATGGCCATCCAACCAAAACAGAGACACTGATCTCAAGCAACCATAAGGTGAGGAAGATTGACATAGACAAAAAGGCTGGAAGAGACCCCAAGTTCATGTAGACCATCTAAATGACACAGGGTACATGAACTTGAAATCAGAGGCATGGAATAATAGATCATTTTATTTTATTTTATTTTATTTTATACTTAACTTTTTTAAAGTTTGCTAAAGGTAGCATTTTTAAAGGGTGAGGCTTTCAGAAGTTTCAAGGACTTGATGTATCTGAGCAATAGTACAGAGCCTGTCCTCTGATTTGGGACCTTATATGGAGCCTAATATGAAGAGAAGCTTTGCTGTACCCAAGAGGCAGATGAGATATAAAAGGAAAGTATGTTATATATTACAGTATTAAGAAAGAGGAAGATAAGAAGAGCCAAAAAAGAGTGGCTACAAAACAACCCGCTCATTAGAAAAGATGAAGTTTCTAGAGGAAAAAGAGCTGAAAAGCATGATGGTAAAGAGCCCACAGCTAAAAACTTCTTGCCTGGAATTTCTATACCATATTCTCCGAACTAAACCTCAATCTCTAGAGCAATGGCTCTAAGCTTTGGAGTGTCTGCTTCCCCCACCACAGGGGACATTTGGTGATGTCTGCAGAATTTTTTGGTTATCACACTGAGGGTGAGAGAATGCTACTGTCCTCTAGTGGGTAGAGGTGAGGGATGGTGCAGGGCAGTCCCCATGACAAAGAATGCTCAAATGTCAGTGATGACAAGGTTGAGAAACCTTCCTGTAGGGAGAGAGCTTTATTCATAAGTTTCTGACTATACTGTGTGCTTAGACCTCGGAATTATAATCGGACAAATGGGAACTCCTTCCACCTCAAGCTCTAATGTATGGATCTATCCTTATTGAAATCCCCAGTGATCCCAAATTTTTCTACAAATATCCAATCAGCTGTTGGTGGTTCAATTTTCAGTCAATATCACTAAAACCTGAGATCCTTTTTCTCTTCATTCTCTTCTGAGAAAGCTGCTATTTCTTTCTCAGATGCAGAGTCACCCTCATTGATACTATTGAGGTAGAAACAGCAGCAGCCACTCCAATCTGCAGAATTAATTTGCCCTCAGATAGGGGGATGACTTTCTTTTCTCAGGTAAGTGATGGCTTTTCCATAAGACTCCTTTTCTTGACACTTATCTCCCCTTCACTCAGAAGTTGTCTTGTGGGTTCAAGTGCAGGTCACAACCTCTACAAGTTCAATAGATTCACTTGTTGCTGCTTTTACCTCCTCTTCATCAGGTTACACAAAGATGTGGTAGTACTGAATTTTTCACCATTTCTACATCAGGCTCACTCATCTCCATAAAGTAAGTGCCAGTGATATGTGGAAGCAAGGGAGCTGTGGTTTCACGGAATGCCTCCAGTGGCTCACTGGTCGGCAGGATTATAGAAGCCACAGCAGCCTCTTCCATGCCCTCAAGCATTCCTTCATTCTCCACATGCACAATGTCAGAATTAGAAGAGTTTTCCACTCTTCTCTCCATCTCCATTGCTATGAAAGCTTTGGACTTCTTCAGGATCCATTGTAATCTTCTACCAGACCTCAGGACCAAGAGACATTGGTAAGTTCTTTGTGTGCCAAGAAGTGGTCACAGTTGGAGACTCAGGGGACTGGCTTGCACAGGGGTATCACTGTTGTCAGGATATCAATGTCATTACTCCCTTCTGCAATGAATCCATGTTTTGTTTTTCCTTGTCTGATTCAAAGTGAAAGACAGTGCCCCAGCCACCTGCTTGATTGATATACTGTTTAATATTCTTCAGTTATATCATGTCAGTATGCAGTAGTGCACTCAAGAGTTGTTGACCACATCTGCTCAATTACAAAATCATTTGCTACAGCAAAACCAAAGATACTAAAATCTTATTCCAGCTGTTGTCATGAACTCCAGTCACCATTTGCAATATGCCTTATAAATCTGAGGAACATTTATTATGCTATAGGCATGTTCTTACACTGTTTATGGCACTCTTTCTCCAAGATGGGTCAAGCAGTCTTATATTGAGTTTCTGGGATAGCAGAGCTAAATACTGGAGATGTGTGATGTTCAATGCTTATGCTGCAAAGGTTTCCAAAACTTCTTCATACAGGAATTTTAGCTCTTCTTCAATTTCAGTTTTAACTTTAATAGAACTTTTTGATCCACAGATAGTGAAACTACATCTAGTTGAACTCCTTGGTGTGAGAAATGTTGTTGCTCCTGCATATTCTTTTGAAAGAGGAATGCCAAATAGCTGAAACAATACACTGCATTTCAAAGTGAAATCTTAGAGACACAGTAGAAGACATGATTCTGTTGGCTGGTAGAACTCCAAATAATTTGACTGTGTTTTGCCCAATAACGGGTGAAAGAAGCAATGTGCATCAGTTGTCCTCACACTGACCTGACACCTCATACCTATGCAACTAGGGTAGGTCAAAAACATTTACCCTTGATTCCTTCACCTGAACATTTACTGGGTTTAATCCATTCATCTCCAAATATGTCTCTCTCATATCTTCAATACAACAAGAAATGGATATGCTAAGAACTGAGTTTTTGTGTAAACGGAAACAGATATTCATGTTCTGAAAAATTCTGGTTTCCAGAAATTTAGACCCCAGAGAATAATAGCTCAAATTTGTATTTAACCAAACACTGAACTGTCACTCATTATAGGACAAGCCAAGATTGGAGGGGGTGTTATCCAGAAAGGATTTGAGGAAAATCCTATTATCAGATAGACTGATCCCCTTTATGGCCCTTTATAACAAGAACTTATCCACTGTCAGGCTGGATTCAAAGGGATGGAAAAAAAGGAAAATTAAAAGGAAAAAATAATTCATAGGCAGAACCTTGAAAGCTAGAGTCTGAAGTCAAGAAACCTTGGGCCAGGAGAGTGACCCACCCAAACACATGCAGGCAGTGAGTTTACCCAAAGTCAGAGAGAGGGCCTTCCTCCTGAACCTTCAAGAAGAGTTCTTTTACCCCAAGCTTTGGAGATGGTGCAGCACATCCCATGGGGAATGGGGGAGGAAACTGGATACTACCCCATTTATGTGAAAGGCTTAAGCATGTGTCACAGAGATGACAGAAAATCATTGTGCTACTCTGATGCATGAGTGGTGCACTAAAGAGGTGGTTTCCCCATTTTGTACAATCCGGTAATCCTTATCCCAGTGTTTGTAGTGAACAGGGTTGCTACACAGGTCCACGGAAAGGGTGGGATTTCTTCTTTCTAAAGCTTCAAGGATGAATGACTGCAGGACTTTGAAATCTAGTGGGAGTTCCCTGAAGGTTTCCTGAAACATTTAGTTCTGGTAACCCTTGTTTTCCTTCCAATCTCTCCCTACAGCAGTGGGATAATACATCCTATGACTTTTTCTTCTTTCCATATTAAAAGCATATAACTTGCTCTGAGTTTACAACTCCAGAGCCAGTGGAAAATTTTGCCTTAGCACAGACCATGCCTACAATTGACTTGTATGAGATTTGTACTGTTTTTGAGTTTGTGTTGAATTTCTATCGTTACTGAAATCTTTTAAAGCTTTTGTGGTATAGTGATTATATGAGTGTATTTTGAATATGGAAAGATTTAGTATGCTGCCTAAAGTCAGATGATCATTGTAAGGTGAAAAGCATGTCTGTTATTGTTTCTAATTTAGAGATGCCTCAAGGGTATGTGTATTGTTGCCAAGTTGAAGGGTGGCTACTGTGACCATTAGAATCAGGTGTTATCTTGGCCATGTGATGGTGGTCAGTTGTTCTGTTGATAGGGACTAAAGTCATCAGCATGTGAATTTCATCTATGGTTGATGACATCTGCAGGTTACCACCTTAAATGAGTGGCATTTAATTTAATAAGCTCAATGCTTAAAATGAGAAATCAGAATAGAAGAAATGAGCTCAGAGCTGTCATTGGTTCAGATGTTTGGAACAGCAGAGTGGAAATGTCCCAGGGAATGCTGTCTGAAACCAGAATTGTAGAGAGTGATCCAGCAGACATCATCTGATGCCTTCCCATTTAACAAAGGAACCCAGATGAAAGCTACAAGCCTGTCTTTAAAAGATCTGTAAATTTTCCATTAAAATAAATTCCCTTTTAAAAGGTCAATCCATTTTTTTATGCGCTGCATTCCAACAGCTTCAGCAAGATAAAAAAGGATCTTTGGTTGAATATGAATGCATATTTCAATAAATCCTTTTGCCTAAGTTTCCTTATGTTTTAACTTATTGACGGGTATTTTTATTGTTTCCAATTTTGGGGCATTAAAATGCCATCTGCAATTCATCTTGGACATGTAGTATGTGAGAAAAAACTTGTTCTTTCCTTATATGAACAACAAAAATGAGAGATCTGAAGAACCTGCAAATTATCGAATGGCACTCAAAACATTACATACATGATGTTGCAGAGCAAATAAAAACCTTAAAATCTAGACAAAGAGCTGCTGTAAAAAATAGGATCAAAAGTAAACCCTAATTGGGTTAATTTTGGCAGGATTCAAAATAAGGTAGTAAGAAGTTTAAGTATTTATAGTTAATAAGTTTCTAAACTCTGAGTTTGATAAAGTCATGAGAGGGAATATCACATAGGCCATATCTAGTCAGTTTTTAGGTTTTCCTCCAGGATTATGTAGAATCCACAAAAAAGAAAAACTAAAACTAAACAATACAGAGCAAAATGTTCATCACTCAGTGCTACTTGGAGAGAAGAACAGCACGAATTGTATAAATCTATTCACAACCAACTACTTAGATGCATGACAAAAGAAAACAATCTGCAGGGGAAAGCAAACAAAGCTAACATCCTATGGGCAATGGAGAGATCCAATTGAAAGTAGAAGACAGAGTCCTTCATGTAATGTTTGTCCAAAGCCACCTTTTTTTCTTTTCATTGAGGAATAACATCCATAACCTGCAGACATTCTGTATTAGTTAGGGTTCTCTAGAGAAACAATCACTCAGCAATATTCGTAAGTATAAAATTTAGAAAAGTGACTCACATAACTGTGGGAATGTAGACTCCAAAATCTGTAAGCCAGGCTGTAAAGCTATGATTCCAATGCAGTGTCTGGATGAACTCCACAGGAGAGTCTTGCCAGTTGATGCAGGAAGATAAACTGTCTCTTCTGAATCTTCTTAAAAGGCTTCCAGTGATTAGATTTAGAATCACTCGTTAAAGAAGACACTCCCCTTGGCTGATTACAAATAAAATTAGCTGTGGATGTAGCCAATGTGATCATGATTTAATGATATGAAATCTCCTCGTAGCAAAAGACAGGCAAACACTTGCCCAACCAGATAAGCAGGTACCACCACCTGGCCAAGTTGAAACATGAACCTGACCATGACAGTCCACCTCTTGTCAACTTAGCAGCTATACTCATCACCTTAAACCACACATGATTTATAAATAGAAAATAATAAGACACATTATCTTTCACCTAACAATACTCAACTGTCCTGCATATAGTCAGAAAGACATAAAATCTCTCCAGAATAACATGCAAGTCCATGGGCAATATTAATTCTTGATCGTGATCACTTAAAATTTAAATAGTATAACTATTAACTATTAATGGTATAACTATGAACAAAATAACATTATGGTCCTCATTCCTCTAACTGATCACATGGTCATATTTCATATTTATCAAAACCTTCTTCCACTGCCCATTCCATGTACCCTTTACACTCAGCAAGCTCTTCAGCTGGCTGTGGTTCTTTACCCGGTAGAGTGACCCAAACCTTCATTCCTGAAGCTTCAGAGTCATAGTAGTCCTGCCAGGATTGGGTTGTTGCAGTTTTCCATTGATTTTAATCATATGGCATGGTAGTACTAAAAGACAATCTAGGGGATCCCCTATACCCCAGGAAAATGCTTCTTTACCTCCATTATGTAGTTGCAGTCTTGTTTCCTCCTGCTAATCAGGGCCAATCACCCCCAGCCATTAATGTAATCCCCTTCTTCGATTGTTGACCCAGAGGCATGAGTAGCCCAATGTGACCAGGTGGCAGTCTTAGATTCCAGTTCAATGGAATCATAGTGGTTTCTCCTGGTGAAATCACTTCCCCTTTTGAAACTAAAACCTGTGGACCAGCAGAGTTCAGGGTCACGGGGACAGGAACCAAAAATTTTTAAAGTGAATTACTAGCAGTAACAGTGAGTGGTGCCACATACATTTCTGCACTTTGGTTCCTGGACCCATGGATCCTGGTTATTGGAGAAGCAACACTATACAGTGGACACTGATTCAGAGCATACAGAGCTTCCTGGAGAACATTACCCCAGCCCTTCAAGTTATTACCACCTAGCTGGCACTATAACTGAGTTTTCGAAAGGCCATTCCACCTTTCTATAAATCCAGCTGCTTCTGGAGGATGGGAAGCACGGTAAGACCAGAGAATACCATGGCATATGCCCATTACTGCACTTCATTTGCTGTCAAGTGTGTTCCCTGGTCAGAAGCAATGCTATGTGGAATACCATGATGATTGATTAGGGATTTTGTAAGTTCATAGATGGTAGTTTTGGCAGAAGCGATGTGTGTAGGAAAAGCAAACTCATATCCCGTGTATGTGTCTATTCCAGTAAGAACAAATCACTGCCCTTTCCATGAAGGCAGTGGTGCAATGTAATCAATCTGTCACCATGTAGCTGGCTGGTTACCTCGGGAATTGGTGCCATATTGGGAACTGAGTGTGGGTCTCTGCTACTGGCAGATTGGACACTCAGCATTCGTTGCAACGAAGTCAGCCTTGGTGAGTGGAAGTCCATGTTGCTGAGCCCATGCATAACCTCCATACCTACAATGATGACCACTTTTTTCATGAGCCCATTGAGCAATGACAGGAGTTGCTAGGTAAATAAGCTGACTGGTATCCACAGAACAGGTCATATTATCCACTTGCTTATTAAGATTTTCCTCTGCTGACGACACCCTCTGTTGCACATTTACATGGGACACAAATATGTTCATGTTTTTAGCACACTCAGAAAGGTCGATACACATACCTCTTCTCCAGACCTCTTCATCAACAATTTTCCAATTATGGTTTTTCCAAGTCCCTGATCATCCAGCCAAACCATTAGCAACAGCTCATGATTCAGTATACAAATGCACCTCTGGCCAGTTTTCCTTCCAAGAAAAATGAACAAACAGGTGCACTGCTCAAAGTTCTGCCCACTGGGAGCATTTTCCACAAAACTGTCCTTCAAAGACACCCCAGAAAGGGGTTGTAGTGCTGCAGGTGTTCACTTTTGGGTGCTACCTGCATATCATGCTGAATCATCTGTATACTAGGCCAGAATTTTGTCTTCCTTAGTCAGTTCAGTATAAGATCTCCCCAAGAGGCCATAGCTCTGGTCTGGGAAAGAGAAGATAATGTGGCACTGGAGGAGACCATGGATATTTTGGTCATTTCTTCATGTAACTCACTTCTGCCTTCAGAACCTGCCCTGGCCCTATTTCATATACACCGTTTCCATTTTACAATAGAGTGCTGCTGCACACACCCAACTTTATGGCTTGGTGGGTCAGACAACACCCAGCTCATGATAGGTAACTTGGGTCTCATGTTAACTTGGTGGCCCATGGTTGATGCTTCAGTCTCTACTATGGCCGAGTAGCAGGTCAAAAGCTGTTTCTCAAAAAGGAGAGTAGTTATCTGCAGCAGATGGTAAGGCTTTGCTCCAAAATCCTAAGGGTCTGCCTTGTGACTCTCATATAGGAACCTGCCAAAGTCTCCAGACAGCATCTCTATTTGCCACTGACACTTCCAGCACCATTGGATCAGCTGGATCATATGGCCCAAGTTGGAGAGCAGCTTGTACAGCAGCCTGGACCTGTTGCAGAGCCTCCTCTTGTTCCTGTCCCTACTCAAAATTAGCAGGTTTTCTGGACACCTGATAAATGGGTCGGACTTGCACACCCAAATGAGGAATATATTGTCACCAAAATCCAAAAGACCAACTAGGCATTGTGCCTCTTTTTTGGCAATAGGAGGGGCCAGATCAGCAACTTCTCCTTCACCTTAGAAAGTATATCTCGACATACCCCACACCACTGGACACCTAGAAATTTCACTGCAGTGGAAGGCCCCTGTATTTTGTTGGATTTATCTCCCATCCTCTGACATGCAAATGCCTTACCAGTAAGTCTAGAGTAGTTGCTACTTCTTGTTCACTAGGTCCAATCAACATGATATCATCAATATAAAAGACCAGTGTGATGTCTCGTGGGAGGGAGAAATGATCAAGGTCCCTGGGGACAAGTTTGTGACATAGGGCTGAAGAGTCCTGCGGTAGGACTGTGAAAGTATATTGCTGACCTTGCCAACGGAAAGCAAACTGTTTCTGGTCGTCCTTACTTATACCTATTGAGGAAAAAGCATTTGCCAGATCACTAGCTGCATATCAGGTAACAAGATGTATTCATTTGCTCAAGCAATTATACCACATCTGGAACAGCAGCCACAATTGGAGTTACCACCTGGTTCAGCTTACAATAATTCACTGTCATCCTCTAAGACCCATCTGTTTTCTGCACAGGCCAAATAGGAGAGTTGAATGGGGATGTGGTCGGAATCACCACTCATACATCCTTCAAGTCCTTAAGAGTGGCAGTAATCTCTGTAACCCCTCCAGGAATCCGGTATTGCTTCTCATTTACTATTTTGCTTGGTAGGGGCAGTTCTAGTGGCTTCTACTTGGCCTTTCACACCATAATAGCCCTCACTGCATGAGTTTGAGAGCCAATGTTGAGATTCTGCGAGTTGCTCAGTATGTCTATACAAACTATACATTCTGGAACTGGGGAAATAACTACAGAACGGGTCCAGGGGCTCACTGGACCCACTATGAGACAGACCTGAGCTTAAACTTCATTGATCACCTGGCCCCCATAAGTCCCCAGTGTGACTGTGGACCTGAGTGACATTTTTGGTCCCCTGTAATTAATGTCACTTCTTAACCAGTGTCTAATAATCCCCAAAGTATCTGATCATTTCCTTTTCCCTAATGCACAGTTACCCTGGCAAAAGGCCATTGGTCTCCCTGGGGAAGACTTGGAGGAAGGTTAACAGCATAGATTTGTGGCAGTGTAACAGGGTTCTCCCCAATAGGGACCTGGCTTTCTTCTCATTCAAGGGGCTATGGGTCTGTAAATAGTTTCATGTCTGGAAATTGATTAAGGGGCAATGACTCCTTGCTTTTGTAATTCAGGTTAAACTTTTATTCACTTAAACTAGAACTCTTTTGTTTATACAGCTCAAATAAGAATTTGCTAAACTGCCATTCTATTGTATTTTTTTAGGTACCCCATGATTTAATAGTCAATGCCACAAATCTCTGCATGTCATATAATTTTGACGCCTGCTTTGAGTTTGCTGTCTATTATAATAGCCACGTCTACCCTGTCTTTGGTGATTAAGAGCTGCCACCTGGCTTCTACCAACTTGGGATCCCTTCATCCCTATTGTGTTTAAGGGTTCCAGTTCACTGACAGCAGTTCCTACAGGAATATCTTACCTATAGAGAAGTGCAAACGCAGAGCTCTTTGGGAATGATGTTGCACGTCTCTCACATTTAGTTCTCATTGTTATGGCAAAAGGTGCATCCTCCAGACATTCCTGGGGTGTAAGAGCAAGCTTCCCATGATAAATCCACTCTAACATTCCAATCTCTCTAAGCCTCTGGATCCTCTCATCTACATTATACCTGGGCAGTTCTAGCATTTCAACCTCAGGTAATGTTGGCCACCTTTTGATTCAACTTTCAACCAACCATCCAAACAAACTATTAATACCTTTTCTAACCCCTCAAGCTATAACATTGAATGCAGAATCTCTGCTTATTGGGCCCATATCAATAAATTCAGCCTGATCCAGCCTTATATTCCTCCCACCATTATCCCACACCCTTAAAATCTATTGTCACAGACATTCCCCTGATTTCTGTCTATGTAAATTGGAAAACTCATGCAGTTCTTTTGGAGTATAACATTAGCATACCTCCTTATTTGTGATATTTTGTACCTCACCTTTAGGGCCCTGTTGGGACTTTAGTCTAGTTATATGTCTGGAAGAAATGAGGGGTGGTAGGGGTGGGTTATGAAAAGAATTAGAAATATCTTTCAAGCCATTTGCTTCAGGACATTCATTTCCAGTTTCATCTGGTGAAATAGGATTAATTATGCTAGGGCTAATTCTTTCAGGAGGAAGCTCGGTGGCAAACTCCTCAAGGCAGGCTGGAGGTGGGGTGATTGTGTCCTCAGGGCAAACTATTACAGGGTTATCTAGAGAAGACTCACCATGACCTTGGGATTCGAAATCACCTCCAACATCATTATCAATCCATATGTCGCCATCCATTTTTCAGGGTCCCACTCCTTTCTCATCAATGAGTATTGTCACTTTAAAAGCAGACACCATGCAAGATTGAGATTTCAGTTTAATTTGTAAAGTTGCTTCTCTAAAAATAAGATTCTGAGTCTGATTTTAAGAGATCTCATGTCTACAGCTACAGAACATAAGATTTTCCTTCAGGATAGTCATAGAAACATCTACATCTGTCAGACGGCACTTAAGCTTCTTGTTTGAAGGCTTAAGCCCATCCCCTTCACTCCTTAATGCAGCCAGTGTATCTAACAACAACCAGCCAACATCTGTATACCTCTTATTTCTACAAAACTCTGTAAGGGTGTCAAAAACATTATCCCCCAGACCCTGGATTCATACAAGTGAAGCATTAGGATATTCAAAAGGTGATATTTTGACTGTCTGTTTTGCCAACTCATTCCATGGATTGGGAGTGTCATTTTGATTATGGGAATCAGGGTCCTTAGTGTCTTTGAGTTCAGTCAGAGTAGAAAACCATTCATAAAAACCCATTTTTAAGATTCTGTTTCTTAGCAGAAACTGACATTTATTTCATTTGTTCATTCATTCACTGATTCTGCAAATGCCTGCCAATGGAACACAGTGACTGTTATTATGGCTTGGTATCACTACGTTGATTCATGCTAAGGCACAGTTTTATCCACGATTGCTTCAACATAATCCGCACAATATCACCTGTTCTAGTTTGGTAGCTGCCTGAATGCGGTATACTAGAAACAGAATGGGTTTTTAAAAAGGTGAAATTATTAAGCTACAAGTTTACATTAATTTGGAACATGTCCAAATTAATGCACCAACAAGAGGTTACTTCCACTCAAGGAAGGCCAATGAAGTTCAGGGCTTTTCTCTCAGCTGGAAGGGTACGTGGCAAAATCTCCTAGCTCTCTCTCTTAGCTTTTGTTTCATGATGCTCCCCCAAGGACAATTTCCTTCTTCATCTCCAAAGGTCTCTGTGTGCATGGGCTCTAAGGTTTTTTTCCAAAATGTTTCCCTCTTAAAGACATCCAGTAAGCTACCCCACCTTGAATGAGTGGAGAAACATATCCATGGATAATAATGGAAATCTAATCTAATCTAATTTAAACATTTCCATGGATAATCAATAAAAATCACATCTAATCAAAAGTTTCCATTACAATTGGGTGGGTCACATATCCATGGATAATCAAAACGCTCCTATCCGCAATACTGAGTGAGGATTTAAGAACATGGATTTTCTGGGGTAGATTTCAGATTCAGATCAGCATATTCCATATTTTGGACTTCAAAAGACATGTTTTTTTCTAAATACGAAATGCATTCATTTCATTACCACATCAGAAAGCCTTAAAGTATTCCAGTAACAATGAAAATGCAATACAAAATCAGAAACAGTACCAAAATCTCATCA
>PVIY010056004.1:0-13490 GCA_004026745.1 Myrmecophaga tridactyla | reverse complement strand
CTTCATGCTGATTTCCAGTACATTTCAGTCTTTCTTCTGCTCTTTATGTCTGCTGTTGATGCTACTGGCCTCACTCCAAGTTCTCCAAAATCACTTCCTGAAATAGTAATTTTTAAGAAAACGTTTCCATGATATTTCATGGCATGCATAAGAGCTAACCACAAATTTATTAGGGGTTCGTTTTTCTATTATTTTTTTCAAAAGGTTACATTCACAATCACACACATATTAAGGTTTCTTTTTTTCTTTTTTTCCTTTTTTGTATGGAGACTGAGGGATGATTTTGTTTTTCAGCCATGGGTGCAATTATAAAAAAAATGTGCATTCAATCTTGAGTTTGAAAGGTTAGCTACCTTTGAGGGTTTGTTTCCCTTGTGTTCTCTTCTAGGTGAAAACAAATTGGGGGTCCATTACTTCCCTTTTTAGGCCATATTAAGAGAATATGAACAGAACAAAAATAACTACTCACTCATTGCTTGCAGGTGGAAAACATCTTGATTAGGTTTTCTAAAAATTAGGTAATGGAAATGATGAATTACTTGAATTGAAAACAGAAAACATTTTATTGGCTTTCCTCTTTGTTCTCTCCCAGTCCTCTAATTTATTTGGTGGCTTTGTAACTGATACATAGTAGCAACTAAAAAAAGACCCTCATTGCTCCTCTTCACCCACTTCTAAAATCATTTCCATTTTCTCCTGGGACCTTGGGGGAATAACTAACAGCAGCTATTGCCTTCCTTCCTTGTTTTCTGAGATGTGTTTCTGTTTTCCTTTATATTTTGAGGTTGAAGTCCCTGTCTCTCTGCAGCTGGAGACTCTAGCTAGGAGTATAATGTGACAAAAGGGTGAACTGAAAATAAAACAGAAAATAGCAGAAGAATTTTTATTAAGTCAAAATTTGGTGATACAGGAAAATGCAAAGATGGGTTTTGTGTATCTCAAATAAGTCAGTCATCTTAAGTCCATGGTAGAGGCTTCTTTTCTTCTTTATATATGATGAACTCGTTTGAGGTATGCATGAATTCTTCAAAAACATCTTTAATGAAGATTTTCTCCTCCCTTAAAGGGCACAAAGGAATTATGCTATAATCTCAAAACCAAATAAAAGCATTGCATGTAAAATGCTACAAATAATTTTTTTAAGGGAAAAAATTAGTAGACTGTTTTAGTTGGTAAGCTGCTGGAATGTGATATACCAGAAATGGAACAGCTTTTAAAAAGGGGAATTTATTAAGTTGCAAGTTTACAGTTCTAAGGCTGTGAAAACGTCCAAGTTAAGGCATCCAGGGAAAGATACCTTGGTTCAAGAAGGCCAATGAAGTTCAGGGTCTCTCTCTCAGCTGGAAAGGCAGGTGACAATGTCTGCTAGCTTCTCTCCAGGAATCTTTAGCAGCTTTCCTGGGGTTCTGTCACTTCTGGTGGCTCTAAAGCTTTTTCCAAAAAAAGTGAATGGGTGGACACACATCTCCATGGAAACCATGTAATCCAATTGGGTGGGTCACATCTCCATGGAAACAGTCAAAAAGCTACCCACCCACCAATACTGAGTGAGGATTAAAGAACTTGGCTTTTCTGGGTTCCGCAACAGTTTCAAACTGGCACAGTAGACCATAGTCTGAAAACAGCAAATGATACAGTCATGATAAAATTTAAGTATATTTAAATATGGTAGTGGGTATTTAGGGTCATGGGTTAGATTATATTCTTTTTGAATCCTTCATTAATCAGTCAGCCAAACTTTTCTGTAGAACATTATACCTCACCCTGGAATAATATCACAGGTTGACAATTTGATATGTATATGACAATGCACAGAAAAAACAGTTAACTACTAAAAGTGTAGAGTTTGATAATGATGACAAAAGAATAAAATTTTCACTACATTATCATAAACAATCATTATAACATTCATCAGTTACTATTATTTAACTTAAACTTTTATAAGAAGGGCTTTGTTTGTTTACTCTATAGAGTATTAATTTTAAATCAATGATATGTGGATTTCAATTCTGGCTCCAATATTTACAGCCTGTGGCACATTGGACAATTCTGATTTTCTGGGTCTCTCTTCTCTTCTGTCACTGTGAAACTTGGCTTGTGTAGGTTTTGTGGGGATTCTATGAGATAGTACATCTGAGTGGGCCTGGGACAAAGTAAAGCGCAATAAATTGTAATCCAGTCTTTTCTGCTTTCACTTTTTCATTTTTTAAGTTCAGAAGACATGGAAAAATATAAAGGCACAGCTAGGTAAACATAGTTACTTACAAAGGATAGCTGTTATGAAAATGTTGGTAGAAACGTAAGAGGAATCTCACAGAAACATTTTCCATTTTGTGCTCATTTTACAGAAACATGTTTAGCATTCACTGTGTGACAGGTACTGGTCTTAGTGCTTCACAAATATGAATTTGTATAATCTGCATAACAGTATGAGGTAAATACTCTTATCATTTCCCATTTTATAGAGGAGGAAACAAACACAGAGAGGTTAAATAACTTCCCCAAGCTCACACAGCTCGAAGATGTGCCCTGATTTTAAAGGAAGCTGGGCGTTCTCCTTCAGAGGTCACACTGTCAAAACTACCCTTACACCCCACTTATGGTGGAGATGGTGGTGGTGGTTAGCGATGAAGGCTCATGTTTACATCATGTTTAATATGCATCATGCACCAAACACCCCTCGTTTACGCGTGCACGGGATGGGTGCATGTGTCCTGTTTTACAGGTGAGGAATGCAATGTCCTGAGATCTCAAGTAGCCATGCTTTCCTGGAGGACCCTAATGGAGTCCACTGTCATTGAGAACTTGCCTTGTTGCAGTGCTGTGAACGCTTGAATATGTGTCCAGCTTCAGTCCAAGCCTTAAGCTCGTGGAATCCACTGATGATCGCTTTCTTTAACAAAAGACCAGTTGGTCCAAGCTGGTAATAGGCTTCAGCTTTCTGAAAGCCTGTGTCGGTCGCTCACAAAGTATAGGGATGCTTTACATGCACGCGGCTTGATGTCGTTGCCATAACAACCTGCTGCTCTGAGAAGCCTCTGCCATTTTCCCTTCCTGACAGGCTTCCTCAGTCCATTTCCTCCGTCCCCCGCAGTCTGGCCCTGCCCCTCGCCTTATAACTGCCCCTGAACGCTCCTCACTTCCACCACCCGCTAGCCCTTCCTGCCCCTGCCACTGTCATCCCCTTTCCAGAGTGCAGCTTGGGGCGTTTTCACTTTCTCTGTTTTCAGACACCTCCTTGAGGGGGCTGTGCAAGCTTCCTGACGTGGCAAACTGGTCCAAAACAAATCAGAGGCGCAGAGATGTGACTCTGTGGAGTGACCAGGGGTGCACAGAGCGTTAATGTCGGTCCACGACACAATTATCTGATCTAGTGGATACTTGTTACCCCGAAATGCCCCTGTGAAGCTCTCAAAGTCAAATTGTTTATTTAAGGTAGTAAGCGATCAGTCACCTTGAGTTTAATCACAAATTATATGCGTGGTTTATTGCTTCTTGGAAATTGTGTAGCCTGGCTAGTTTTGTAGACATTTATCTTGAACAAAAATAGACTATCGAATCTCAGGGCTAATTTTTTTTTTTCAGGAAAATGACGATGAGCTAGTAATACTAAATGATGAGTTGCTAAGAAATACAAGGTTTGTCATAGTTAGAAAGTAATTTAAGCAATGGATGTTTTTCACATCTGTGCTCTGTTAGAAATTTTAATCAGATAGTGCAAATGGAGTTTTAATATTTTGGGGAAGTGCTTCTACAACTTTATACAACCCACACTCCAACTCTGGCTGTGAAATTGTTGCTCAGTTTGAATTCTTAATCCATAGAACAAGTCATTATGACAAAATGAAAAAAAGAACCCGTCACCACATCATGTTCTTAGCAAAACCACACAGAATAAATTCTTGCGACAGGGTTCCAAATGGTCCGAGCTATTTCAGAGCAGTGTTTATCTTTTCTCGTTTTGAATTACTGCAATTTCAGTAGCAGCTGTTGCACTGAAAATTATAATGGTCAACGTTTAATCAACACAATGTTTTTTCCTCCTCCTCAATCAATCATTTGCTTCTATTACCATAAAAATCTCAAACTTTAGTTAGCAGTTAGGTACTTTAAAAGCTTCAGGATAATCTATCCCAACCTACTGATCTCATTATTTCCCATTTCTTCATGACATGCAGTCTGGGCTCTGTCTCAGCAGTTCCCTGACCTACCAGCCTCCCATCACCTCCCCTTATTCTGAGCATTTGCCTTCTCTTCGAGAAAACCACTTGTTTTTCTCCTACTTGTACAAATACTGCTTTATATATATACATATAAAGCTATCCTCAAGGAAGTCATCTTCCCTAATGCTCACTTAGCTTTATATGGTCTCCCTGCCCCTGGGCTCGCTTTAATTTCATCCCTAGTTATACACTTCCTAAGGGCCTTGTATCCCTATCCTGGCTGCAATTCAGTGGTGCAAAACTTGCATCTAGTTTTCTAGCGCGTGCAGCACACAGTGGCATCTCTAGAAGAACTATCCTGGTGTGTCCTTGTGTGCAAATACAGCACAACTCAGTTCTGACTCTTTGGAGTTTTTATGGTATTTTATTTGAATGCAGGGCTTTATCCTCTGCGTCTAGGCCATGTACTATGTTATTTGAGCTCACTTCTGTGAGCAATGGCGTGCATTCACGCATGCGGAATCACTTCTTGAACACCTGTTTCATATTAGGCAGCACGCTGGGCACTTCAGGAAATAAAATGCGTTTTAACCTCTGTCGCCAGAGAGCCCAGAGTGGCCTGGCTTTCTGGCCTGGAAGGCCTTCACACGCAGTGGCTCGGCTGTAGCGCAGCCTGCGGGACGGGCTGCGGGGGATCAGGGGAGAGAACACTAACCCTGTTCAGCGTGAGATGATGAAAGGTCTGAGCTGGATGTTGGCACAGGCGTTGAACTTTGCACTGGAAGAGGGAGGTGGAGGCTATTTAAGGAGAAGCAGTGCCTTGTGCAAATGCATGGGGTAAGAGAAAAGCAGGACGTTTTCAGGAACAGAAGCAGCTATATGAGAGGGGAGGGTAGTGGTGGAGGAGAAGCAGGAATCAGTGCATGACCTCTGAAGAAGATACTCGGATCAAGGCACCCCTAACTTGGCTATGTACCATCACCCAGGAAACTAGAAAAGAAACCCAGACCTACAGGCACTTAGGGCTCCGTGATCAGAGTCGAGGGTGGGATCAGGAGTACAATAGTGCAATAATATCTTACCGGTTTTCTAGAGATATGATTGGAATTTCCATTGCTCTCTTCCTCCTAAGCGCTGTTGGCACTGGACATTTCAATTTCCAACACCCTTCCCTTCTCTTACAATGTCAACTTTATGCACGTTTGTATTTAAATCGGTATAAAATGTATGGCGATGATGCTGCTGCATGTTTTTTAAGCCTTTGACCCCTGCAAGGCACTCCACACACCTAATCTCAATTCACCCATCAAACTTGTGGCCACACCCATGAGGTAAGTGAATAATGGAGCCTGGAGGCTAATCCTCTTACCCAAGTTCACACAGTAAAATGCGTAGGGGGTGGGATTTGAGCCCACCTGCCTGACTCCAAGGCCCTACTCCACATCACTATGGCATCCAGCCCTGTCACATGCAGGGCAGGTGCTACCACCTGTCAGGCAGCCGCCAGCCGCCTGGCGGGTCCCAGTGGAGGCTCACCTGAGCTGGGGGGTGACAGCTGAAACAACACAATGGAGAGCGGGAGGAGTACCCAACCACAGAAAGGAAGTTGCTTTTCTCTCCGCCTACCCCTACGTGTGGGCAAGCAGCTCCCAAGTTTCCTTATGTTGAGAGGCAGCTGGCATGGAGCTTAGTATCTCTTAGAACAGGAGAGTGTGACACCAGACTGGGGGTCTCCAACTCAACTGTGAGGAGAAACTGTGGAATTCTGTCTGCCGAGGATGAAACAGAGGTCACATGCTCGCTGCAGAAATATAGCAAAGCTGTCTCTGTGGGAATAGGCACCTGATGTCCTGAAAAGACTAAAGTGTTGCAAAGCTGCCTGAGTCTGGGCTGGAAGGAGGTCTTGGGGAACATGTGTAACTTTTGACTCATTGCACAGGGAAACAGATGGTTCAGCCCCTGCTTCCTCCTTTCCCTTCTTTAGTTACACTTTTGTTACTTTCTTTACCCCACAACCCTATAAAATAAACAGTGCTGAGCCACTTGGGGTCTTTGAATCTCCACCAGAGCTCAGAGTCCCACCTGGTCCCAGCTTTAACTATATCTTTGTCTCTTGTCTTCCTTAATTCAGGTTAGCATCCAGTCCAGACACTGAGCCGCACTGGTCACAGAAGAATTCAATCTCAGAACTTGGTCCTGAGCACTTTGTAATGGAGGCTCTGTCAATAAAGTGATCCACTTTGCATGCGAGCCCTTCACACTGGAGGGGCTTCTGTAGCATCACACGTTCACCTCAGAAGGTTTCTCTGTGCAGTCAGAGAAGCGTCCGTGTACGGAACAGCCAGACACAGCAGTGCTAGAAGACAAGTACCTGTCTCGTTTTTGATCCTTAGAATTTCTCTTTTCTTTATATTTTCCTTTCTGGTTTGACTATCAAATGCTATATGGTATATATACTAATTTAATGTGTTGGTTTTGGTGAAAAAGTTGAAAACTGGAGAGACCAGAATTTGACTTAGTAGTATTTGAAGTTCAGAATGAAGAATGAATTGAGCAGTTTTTCTTTAGTTGTTCATTAAAAAAATAAGACATTAAGTGGGTTATAACTAAACTGAGAAAGACGCATCCTTATTAAATGAATATTTTAAAGTTTCCAAATTCTTGCTCTTGTATGTAAATATGATGATGGAAAACAATTTTTCTCTGGAATATTCTGAAAACAACATTCAGATACTTTGTTATAGGTAAATTACTGAAAAATATGCACTTAAATAATTGAGTTCTTCACTCATTATTAACTTCAAATGTGATCACATTAGAAATTTTCATTATTAAAATATGTTTAATATATTTACATTAAAATCTACTTTCTATGGAATATATATGTGAAGAACTACAATAGAATACTCAAGTGTTAACAAATCAATAGTAGAAAGTAGTGGTAATTTTATTCATATTAATAGAATGTATTACTCTTTAATTTACAGCAATAATTTCACAAAAGTTGAAAGCATATTGCTTTTATTTGCTTGATATCTCCATTTAACTTATTGTATTAAAATATAATTGAGTTATCGTTGAAGTGAATAGGATATAATGAATACCCTTTAAAAACATATCCAGTCTTTTTTTGTTGTTGTTAGGGCTTTAAGGTTCTTAAGGAAAAATAATACTAATAAGGAAATTCCATAACTTGGAATTTCACAAAGTTAGTATGTACAGAGAGTTGCATTAGAGACATGAGGGTATGCAGATGTCAGTGTTGCAAAATATGTGAATACATTTAGCATAGAAATTTGTTTCCATAATGTTTAATTTTTGAGCAATTTAATAGAGTGCTTTCAGGACAATAATAATGCTAAAGTAATGTAGTTACAGATGTAATTCCAGTCTTTGAATTTGGATATCTGAAAGGGTAAAAGACATAGATCAGCAGAGGAAGTTTCTAATTTGACGAACTTGAAATTATGAGAGAGAAGTATTTAAAATTTTGTAAACAGAATAATCCAAAAGACCCTATTTTTATGATTAATATTGCCATATAAGGCTCACTTGGTATTTTCCAGTATTTTCTTCTCCTGTAGTAATGAGAGGTTTAGCTGAGAACATGTGTCCCGGGAAAGGACTAATGTTCCCAGAGCCCCTTGTGACAGATTTGGCCATGTAACCAAGGTCTGCAGTGGGCTGTGAGTGGGACTGCACGACTGCCTCTCAGACACCCCCGTCAGCAATAGCTTAGTGAGGCCCTTGGCACCTTCTTCCTCGCCAGCCTCTTGGGGCTGGAGGCACGCTGGGCTGGAGGCGCGCTGGGCTGGAGGCACGCTGGACTGGAGGTGCACTGGGCTGGAGGCGCACTGGGCTGGAGGCACGCTGGATCACCATCTCAAGTTACCAGGTCTGGGGTTGGTGGTAGCACCAGCTGGAAATAGCCTGCGCCCTGAGGAAGTTTTGCAGCAAAGCCATCCTATCTCTCCTGGGGTTGCCTGCCTCCAAAACAGCCTTTTTATTGTGAGAAAAGTAAATTCTATATATTTTAATGTAGTGTTGTGTTTTCCTTCTCTTACTTGAAGCAGAACTTAATCCTAATAAATACAGATTAACGATTTAAAAACCAGTAGATGAATTTAAAAAGTGATGGGCCAGAGATGAGGCAAGATGGTGGCATAGTGAGGTGTGGAATTTAGTTTGTCCTCCAGAGCAGTTAGGAAATAGCCAGGAATGCCACAAAGCAACTGCTGGAGGAACATCAGTAATGACACAGCGTACGCCAGTCTTGTCCAGGTGGATGACTGACCACACACAGAACTGTAAGTCCCCCAAGATGCAGAGGCTGGTGCCCCTCCCCCATGGAGTAAAGGAAACAGACTTTACCAATAGCAAGGGATTAGCTCAACCAAGCTCCAATTGCAGAATTAATTAACAAATTCTGACTACTGAAAACAGGTTCCCAGCACAGATAAACCTGGAATAAGCACTACAGGAACTAAGAGATTTTGCCCTGGCAGATAGGGGGTGGAGCGGATGGAAAAAGAAAACAACAACAACAAAACAGAAAATACTGGAAAAGGACTGAACCCCAAGAAAAGGGGACACAGAGTCTGGAGATTCACAGAGCCACATACCAACTCAAGCTCTTGATTGACAAACCTGAGGAGTGGGGGTCTGGCTTTGAAAAATCTTTTTTTGCTTTTTGTTAGAACCACAAGCTATCTCAGGCTCCAGCACTGCCTCAGGTAAGGGTGGAACTAAAGCATGTCTTAAAGACAAAATAACTAGTCAGGGAAAGGGGTTAATTCCCTAAAGGGCACATATTCCCAAGAAAAAGAGAGCAGACACAGTTCAAGTAGAATCCATCCTCTAAGGAATTCAGGCCTCAGGGACAATAAAACAGAAGTAATCAGAGCCTACTTACTGCCTCACCTCTGTCTCAGCCACATTCCTGGCAGGGAGAGATTGCTGAAATTAAAGGCACTGTATCACTTTAAGCTGGTGGGAAGCTGCAGGCAGACAAACACCACTAGCTGGGCAGGATGGGAAAAGCACAGGGTCTAGAGGCTTCAAAGGACAGTCTGACAACTTGCTGGGTCTCACCCTCAAGGAAAACTGATTCTACTTATTTTCTCCTCCTGAGACATAGGACTGACTGGTCTGGGAAAATCTGACTGGGGTCTATAATATCTGAGGAGACCCACCTCAAAAAAAAAGGCTCCATATAGGCAGGGCAAGAAACAAGTAAACAAGAACTGAAAAGAGAAGGGAAAATGAGGAGAAAGACTAATGGAGGAAATAGTCACTGAGAATTTCCCATCTCTTATGAAAGACATAAAATTACAGATCCAAGAAGTGCAGTATTCCAAAACAGAATAGATCCAAATAGACATACTCCAAGACACCTATTAATCAGATTCTCAGATGTCAAAGACAAAGAGAATCTTGAAAGCAGCAAGAGAAAAGCAATCCATCACCTACATGGGAAACTTGATAAGACCATGTGTGGATTTCTCAGCAGAAACCATGGAGGTAAGGAGGCAGTGGTATGATATATTTAAGACTCTGAAAGAGAAAACCTGTCAACCAAGAATTCTATACCCAGCAAAACTGTCCTTCAAAACTGAGGGGGAGATTAAAATATTTTCAGACAAACAGTCACTGAGAGAATTTGTGACTAAGAGACTGGCTCTGCAAGAAATACAAAAGGGAGCATTACAGGCAGATAGGAAAAAGCAGGGGAGAGAGGTCTGGGGAAGAGTGTAGAAATGAAGACTATCAGTAAAGGTAAAAAGAAAAAAATTGATATGACATATAAAATTCAAAAGGCAAAATTTTGGAAGAAAGTACTGGCTTTACAGTAATAGCATTAAATATTAATGAATTAAACTTCCCAATCAAAAGACATAGACTAGCAGAATGGATTTAAAAACAGGACCCATCTATATGCTCTCTACAGGAGATTCACTTTAGACCCAAAGACAAAAATAGGTTAAAATTGAAAGGTCAGGAAATGACATTTCGTTCAAGCAACAACTAGAAATGAGCAGGGGTGGCTATAATAATATCTGACAAATTAGACTTTAAAATGTAAGACAATTACAGGGACAAAGAAAGACACTATGTATTAATAAAAGGAACAATTCAACAAGAATACATAACAATCATAAATATTTATGCACCAAGTCAGAGTGCCCCAAAATAAATGAGGCAAACACCAACAACACTGAAGGGAGAAAGAAACACCTCTACCATATTAGTTGGAGACTTCAATTCCCCACTGTCATCAACTGATGAATTTATAGACAGAAGATCAAAAAGAAACAGAGATTTTGAATGATATGATAAATTAACTAGACTTCACAGATATGTATAGAGCATCACACCCCACAACAGCAGGATACACATTTTTCTCAAGTGCTCATGGATCATTCTCAAGGATAGACCATATGCTGGGTCACAAAACAAGGCTCAATAAATTTTGAAAGTTTGAAATAATGCAAAAACTTTTCTATTTGGACCATAATAGAAAGAAGTTGGAAATCAATAACAGGTAGAGGACCAGATAATTCAAAGTATATGGAGGCAAAACAACATCCTCTTAAACAACCAGTGGGTCAAGGAAAAAATTACAAGAGAAATCACTAAATATCTCGAGGCAAATGAAAATGAAAACACAATGTATCAAAATTTATGGGTGCAGCAAATGCAGCTCTGGGAGGAAAATTTATTGCCTTAAATGCCTATATTAAGAAAGAGCAAAAATCAAGAAAAGAAAATTATAGACCAATCTCTCTAATGAATATAGATGCAAAACTCCTCAACAACAAAATACTTGCAGTTTGAACCCAGCAGCACATTAAAAGAATTATACACCTTGGCCAAGTGGGATTTATTCCAGGTATGCAAGCCTGGTTCAACACAAGAAAATCAATTAGTGCAATATACCATATCAATAAGTCAAAGCAAAAAAAAACCCCACATGATCATCTCAATTGATGAAGAAAAAGCCTTTGACTAAATTCAGCATCTTTTCTTGATGAAAATACTTCAAAGGATAAGAATAAAAGGAAACTTCCTCAACATGATAAAGGAAATATACGAAAAACCCACAGCTAACATCATCCTCAATGGGGAAAGACTGAAAACTTTCCTCTAAGATCAGAAAAAAGACAAGAATGCCCACTGTCACCATTGTTATTCAACATTGTGCTAGCCAGAGCAATTAGACAAGAAAAGGAAATAAAAGGCACCCAAATTGAAAAGGGAGAAGTAAAACTCTCCCTGTTAGCAGAAGACATGGTATTATTTATTGATTATCCAAAAAAATGAACAGCATAGCTACTAGAGCTGATAAACGAGAGCAGCAGAGTGGCAGTGTATAAGATCAACACCCCAAAATCGATAGTGTCTCTGTACACTAGTGATGCGCAATCTGAGGAGCAATCAAGTAAAAAATTCCATTTACCATAGCAACCAAAAGAATAAAATATTAACTAAGGATAAAAAGGACCTATACACAGAAAACTATAAGAAATTTCTAAAAGAAATCATGGAAGACCTAAATATATGGAAGAGCATACTGTGTTCATGGATTGAAAGATTAAATATAGTTAAGATGTCAATTATACCCAAATTGATTTATAGATTTACTGCAATACTAATTGAAATTCCAACAACTTACTTTGCAGAAATAGAAAAACTAATAACCAAATTTATTTGGAAGGGCAGGATGCTCCAGATAGCTAAAAATATCTTGAGAAAGAAAAATGAAGTGGGAGGTCTCACACTACCTGACTTTAAAGCATATTACAAAACTACAGTGGTCAAAACAGCATGGTACTGTCATAAAGATAGATACACTGACCAATGGAATAGAACTGAGTGTTCAGAAATAGACTCTTGTTACATATGAACAAGACATTTTTGATAGGTGGTCAAGCCAACCCACCTGGGACAGAGCATCTTCTCCAATAAATGGTGATTGGAGAACTGGATATCCAAATGCAAAAGAATGAAAGAGGATCCTTATCTCTTTTATAAAGACTTCTATAAAAATTAACTCAAAATAGATTAAAGACTTAAACATTAGAACTAAGACTATAAAACTTTTAGGATGAAATGTAAGGAAATATCTTATAAATCTAGTGATAGGTGATTGTTTCCTAGACCTTACACCCAAAGTGCAAGCATTGAAAAAAGAAACAGATAAATGGGATCTCCCAAAAATCAAACACTTTTGTGCACCAAATAACTTTGTCAGAAAAGTAAAAAGGCAGCCCACACAACGGGAGACAATATTTGGAAAACATATCAGATAAGGGTTTGCCACATCAGATAAGGGCTTACTATCCAGAATCTATAAAGAGATTCCTCAACCCAACAACAAAAAGACAAACAACCCAATTAAAAAATGGGCAAAAGGCAGAACAGACACTTCTCAGAAGAGGAAATACAATGGCTAAAAGACACATGAAAAGATGCCCAACTTCACTGGCTATTAGGGAAATGCAAATCTAAACCACAATGAGATATTATCTGACATCCCCTAGAATGGCCATTATTAAAAAAACGTAAGTTTTTTCCATGATTTCTTTTTATAATCATAAGTGCGGGAGAGGATGTGGAGAAAGAGGTACACTTATCCACTGCTGGTAGGAATACAATGTGGTATAAAATAGTGGAAGGCAGTTTAGTGGTTCCTCAGGAAGCTAAGTATAGAATTGCCATGTGATCCAGCAATCCCATTGCTAGGTATATATATTCAGAGGAACTGAAGGCAAGGACACGAATGAACATTTGCACACCGATGTTTATAGCTGCATTATTTATGATTGTCAAGAGATGGAAACGGCCCAAATACTCATCAATGAAAGAGTGGCTAAATAAGCTGTGGTATCTACATACAACGGAATACTATGCAGCTGTAAGACAGAATAAAGTCATGAAGCATGTAACAACGTGGATGGACCTTGAGGACATTATGCTGAGTGAAATTAGCCAGAAACAAAAGGACAAATACTGCGTGGTCTCACTAATATAAACTAATGTTAATGAGTGAACTTTTAGAGTTAAAGTTAAGAATACAGGTTATCAGGATATAGAAAGATCATCAAGATTGGGCACGTGGTGTTGAAGGAATACAGATTGTACAACAGGACTGATTGTAAAAATTCAGAAATGGATAGCACAATACTACCTGATTGTAGCATAATAAAGTACACTGAATGAAGTGAATTTAAGTATGGTTAAGAAGGAATGGGGGCACGTATGAAACCAGAAGGAAAGGTAGAGAATAAAGACTGAGATGGTATAACTTAGGAATGCCTAGAATGAACA
>PVIY010056003.1:0-13495 GCA_004026745.1 Myrmecophaga tridactyla | reverse complement strand
CTTACTCCCTGCAGGATGCAGTTTCCCTCTTTTAATGGGGTCTTGTAATTAACCAAAGTTCTTCATTCTAATATGACACAATTTAACACATCTTTTTGGGGTGTTCCTGCTTTGTTGTCCTACTTAAGAAATTTTAGGTTACTCCAAGGACATAAAGATTTTCTCCCATGGTATCCTCTAAAGCTTTTCTTTTTCCTTCTTTATTCTGAAATATAAACAACCTGGCAATTATTTTGCATATTTCATGAGCTGGGGATCTAAAATTGTTTTTCCTTCTATGTGAATTTCTAATTCACACAGCCTCATCATTGAAAAGACCACTCTCGCCTGCTAAGGTAGAATTTCTCATAAATAAGTTTACCAAGTATGTTTTGGCTAGTTTCCGGAATCTTGACTGCATCCCATTTGCTTAGTTTATCTATTCTTGTACCAAGCCTGTTCTGTATTATTTACCATGATTTTCAAAATTCTTGATATCTGTAGTATAAATCCATTAGCTTTGTTCTTTTTCAAGACTGCCTTAACCATATTTGACCCTTTGCATTTCCATATGAATTTTAAAAAGAGCTGATCAATTTATAGGAAAATTACTGGTGTTTTTATTAGACTGTACTGTGTTTAAAAAAACAGTTTTGCAGGCAGGCAACGGTGGCTCAGTGGCAGAGTTCTCACCTGCCATGTCAGAGACCCAGGTTCAATTCCCAATGCCTGCCCATGTAAAAAAAAAAAACAGTAATTTTGGAAGAATTGACATTTTTATAGTACCTAGTCTTCTAACCTATAAACATGACATATCTCTCATTTTATTTAGGGCTTCTTTAATTTATCTCAATATTGTTTTATAGTTTTCAGGGTAGACATCTCTTGTGCATTTATTAGAAGAGTTGAATTTTTAATGCTAAAGATGGAACAGCCAAGATTTCCTTCAATATATGTGTGCTGGTTTGAAAGGATGTATATACCCTAGAAAAGCCATATTTTAATCCTAATCCCATTTTGTAAAGGCAGCCATTTCTTCTAATCCCTATTCAATACTATATGTTTGACACTGTAATTAGATCATCCCCCTGGAGATGTGATTTAATCAAGAGTGGTTATTAAGCTGGATTAGGTAGAGGCATGTCTCCAACCATTTGGATGGGCCTTGATTAGTTTACTGGAATCCTGTAAAAGAGGAAATATTTTAGATAATGAGGAGATTCAGAGAGAGCAGAGAATGCTGAGGCACCATGAAGCAGAGTCCACGAGCCAGCGACCTTTGGAGATGAAGAAGAAAAATGCCTCCTGGGGAGCTTCATGAAACCAGAAGCCAGGAGAGAAGTCTAGCGGATGACACTATGTTCGCCACGTGCCCTTCCAGCTGAGAGAGAAACATTGAACATCACCGGCCTTCTTGAACCAGGGTATCTTTTCCTGGATGCCTGATTGGACATTTCTGTAGACTTGTTTTAATTGGGACATTTTCTCGGCCTTGGAACTGTAAACTAGCAACTTGTTGGATTCCCCTTTTTGGGAGCCTTTCTGTTTCTGGTATATTGCATTTCGGCAGCTAGCAAACTAGAACAATATGAATGGATAAAACAAATTGCAATACATACATCCATACAGTAGAATTATTTAATGATAAAAAGAAATGCACTAATAGGCCACAAAAAGACATGGATGGATCTTGAATACTGCTAATTGAAAGAAGCTAGTCTGAAAAATTCTAGATTCCAATTATATGATTCCAATTACGTGACTCTGGAAAAGGTAAAACTATAACAAAGGAAAAAGAGTGTGGTTATTGGGGGTTTGCAGGGGAAGGGCCAAGGAGGAGTTAAATAGGTGAAGCAAAGGGGATTTTTCAGGGCCAGAAAACTATTCCTTATGACTCTGTAGTGGTGGATACACAACATTGTCCATTTGTCAAACTCACAGACTTTTACAGCATAAAGAATGAACCTTAACATATGAAGATTTTTAACAGTCATTTAGGAGATTGAAGATTGCAAAACAGAAAGAAGACTATGATAAAAAGCAATCTAGGGTGGGCCATGGTGGCTCAGCAGGCAGAGTTCTAAACCTGCCATGCCGGAGAACCAGGTTCGATTCCCGGTGCCTGCCCATGCAAAAAACAAACAAACAAAATAATCTAACTGTATTTCAAAATATATGAAATAACTTCACTGAATGTGTGGGAGTGGGGAAAGGTGCTGATCTAAGTAACTTGAGTGGTGTCTGTAATAGTAAAATCGAAAGAAACTGTACAAAAACACTGAACTCTATATGATAAAGATGTTTTCTGCAGAGATGTGGGCTAACAATTCTGATTTTGCCTTACATAGTTACTGGAATTGAACAACAAAGTAAATGGATAGCAGATGGTGGGAACCAGGATGGGAACATCACTTGGAGTGGGTGTTTACAGATCAGTAAGGGGAGGAAGCTAGCATGATCCATGTGGTAAAGGAGTTGGAAACACCACTGCGAACACTTGCCTAGGCTAATTAGATTAAGATGGTTGCATGTAGAAATAGGTATGGATATGTGTGTATACCTAAGTTAGTGTACGGACATTTTTTTTCTTGCTCTGTCAACTGAGTAAACTCCAAAGCAATGATATTCCAGTAGTAATAAGCATTCCATGTGTCCAGAACTCGGTTTCTAGCACCATTCTCCCCTAAAAGGTACTATAGCTCCTTGGAGAAATTACTTACTCTAGTACCAGGACAGAAAATAAAAAGAAAACATGGAACATCCTGTAGTAGCCAGAAAATGTTTTAAAATGCTAAAAACAAGAACACAGTGATGGTAGTTTCTCAAAGGGATAGAGGAGCCAACTGAAATAGTGCTTTTGGGAAAAGCTGCACCAAAAAATAAAGTACTATTGGATTATAACTGAAAGTATAAAATAAATATCCGTGATTTCATGGATATAAATAAATGATTGAACAAATAAATAAACAGGAGAGAGACAAATATCCCAAACAGAAGAGTCCCAAATAAATTCTTTACATACTCTAGCATCAAGGTGGAGCCTAATTCCCAACTCCTTAAGTGTGGGCTACACATGGTGACTTTCTTCCGAAGAGCACAGTATGGAAAGGACAGAGGGTAGTAACTTTAACCTGGAGAACCTGACGGTGCTAGCCCATCCAGGTGATCAAGGTCCACATCAACAGGGATAAGTCATGTGGATAGTATGTCCCCTTTACATGACGTGACCAAAGTGGCACTTTATCTCTGTGTTCATCTTCCTCCTCAAACCCATAATCCCAGTTTAATCATAAGAAAAACATCATGTAAATCCCAATTGAGAGACATTCTACAAAATACCTGACCAGTACTCCTCAAAACCATCGAAGCCATCAAAACCAAGGAACAGAAAACTTTTCACAACCAGGAAGAGCCTAAGGAAACATGATGACTAAAAGTAATATGTCCTGTGTGGAATCCATGAACAAAAGAAGTACATCAGGTTAAAAAAAATAAAGAAATATGGATGAAGTATAGCTATAGTTAATAATAATTTATCAATATTGGTTCATTAACTGTAATAATGTACCATACTCTTAATAATAGGAGAAACTGAGTCTGTGGTCTATGAGAATTCCCTGTACTATCTTTGTAATTTTCTGTAACTCTAGATGTTTCCAAAATGAAAGTTTATTTTTAAAAACTGAAGTAAGCACCTTTTTTCATTGTTTTTGGGGTTTTTTTGTTGTTGTATATTTTGCTGTTGTATAAAATACTGTAAATTTCTATAACGACCTTGAATCAAGTCACTCCGCTAAAGCCAGTTATTAGATTTAGCCTTTGTATTAGATTTGTTTTTGGATTTTCTTGGTACAACAAGAAAATTGTTTGAGAACACATGTCAGTTTTATTCCCTCCCCTCTAAACCTTATGTAGTGGTTAGCTTCAGGGGTCAACTTGGCCAGATAATGGTGCCCAGTTGTTCTGTTGCTTTGGACTTAAATCGTCAGCTTGCGAATTTCGTCTATGGCTGGTAAAATCTGCAGTGGGCTAAGAGGAGTGCCTTCTACATTCTAATTTGATCAACTGGAGGCTTAAAAGGAAGTATCAAAAGAGAGAGAGAGAGCTCAGATGCAGACATTTGGAGATGCAGAAAGGAACTATCCAGGGAAAGCTGTTTGAACCTAGAAACCGGGAGAGGAGGCCAGCAGACATCACTCATGTGCCTTCGCATATGACAGAGAAAGCCAGAGGAAAGCCAGCTGCCTTTCTTAGGAGGAGCTGTAAATTTGTAACTAAATAAACCCCCTTTATAGAAGCCAGTCCTTTTCTTGTGTATTGTATGTAATTTGGCAGCTTTAGCAAACTACAATACCTTATGCACCTCTCTCCTTTGTTTGTCTTACAACATTGGTGAGGATTTCCACAACAATCTGCAATTTCTTTTCCTGTAGGGTCTTTGATAGATTCTGGAATCACAATTATACTGACCTTGGGGGGAAAAAATGTTAGAATTGGGCCCTGCTTTATCTGTTCTCTGGAAACACTTGTTAAAGATTAAAGATATTATTTACTAAATTTTTGAAAAATTTTCCATTAAATCATAGGTTTAGGATTTTCTTTGAGAGAAGTTTGCTTTTTAAATTGCTATTAATTTATTTAACAGATACACAAATCTTCAGTGTATTATTTTTTTCTTCTGTCGGATTTGTTGTTTTATTTTTAAGTACTTTGTTTCCATCAAAATATTGAATATAATGGCATAATTCTGTATATAATATACAGAATTGTATATTATATACAATTGTATTATATATAATGGCATAATTCTGTATATAATATACAGAATTGTATATTATATATTGTTTGTATTTTCTTTTTCATGTCTTAAGAATTTGTAGAGATGCTCCCACTAGGCTGGAAGGATAAAAGTGCAATAAAGAATGAGGATTTTAGAAAACATAAATTAAATATTAAAGTATGTTGAATATCTAAAGCAATAAAAATAGCAATATCTTGAGGGCAGTATAGCCTAGGCAGAAATAGAATATATAACTAATAATGCAGGGGTGCTAAATATATTTTTTAATGTTGTAAGGTTCTCAAATTGGGGCATGATAAAAGTCTGAAAAATGGACTGTAAGTAAAAAAATACTTTTAAACTTTTTTTCTGGGGAACCCACTAAAAGAATAATAATACTAAAATAAATTTAAAAAGAGCTAATAAATGAAATAAAGCAGAATAATTTGAACAAAATATGTGATTAATGCAGAAGAAGATGGGAAAGGAAGAGTAGCAAAACAAAAAAAAAGATCTTAAAAATAGCAATATAATATAAATAATACCAACAGTGTCAGTATTTACTTTAAATGTAGATTAAATAAGAATGCCTATTAAAGAGGAAGATTGTCAGACTGAAAAAATCTATATTTTGTATGAATTAAACGCTTAAAATTTAAAAGACAAATTGAAGCTAAAAGATGGAGAAACTCCATGCCAATCAAGTACCAATAATAAGAAATATTAATTAAATTAAGATTGGACAAAGAAGGTGTGAGAAAAGATGTATTAAAATACAAAATGAAGGAGATTTTCATAAGGAAAGAGATTAACCTAACAATAAGGTATTATAACCATAAACCTGAATGCACATAGCACTATTCAAAATTTATCCATCAAAATTGACCAAAGTACAAGGAGAAATGATCACATAAGATTTCCTTTCAAAAATCAATAGTGTAGTGGGCCACGGAGACTCAGCAGGCAGAGTTCTAGCCTGCCATGCCAGAGATCGAACCCAGATTCGATTCCCAGTGCCTGCCGATGCAAAAAAAAAAAAAACAAAAAATGATGTAAATGGCCAAAATGTAAATAAAGAGAGGATTTGAATAAAATTATTAACAAATATGACCTAATTGGTCTTTCATAGAATAATTAAATTAAAAAACTGCAGAATAATTTTTTCAAGTCACTTATTAAATTAGATTTTTCATAAGACCCATTCTGGGCCATAAAATAAATTTCAAAGAATTGAAAGTAGTATGGGTTTTCTGACCATACCAGAATGTAATAATGTGTCAAAGAAAGAAAACAATGCAATCCTAATAATCTAATAAATCTACAACAAAAAAATAAGAGTTGTATAAGAGTTCTGCTTCACATATGGCTAAGTAAGCTCCTACCAGACTAACGTACCTACTTACCATCAACACTGAACAAGATACTGAGAAACAAATATACGAAAGGAACTGAAGAATGGTAAAAAAGCTGGCATAGCCTGGAGGGAATTAAACACTTTGAAGAAGGAAAAGCATTATGTAAATTTCCCATTCTCTACAGCTTTTTACCTGAGTGCAGCGAAAGGGGAGAAAAAGGAGAGGGGACACAGAGAATTACCAATATCAGGAGATACCACTACAGATACTATAGATATCATGAGGAAAATAAAAATGTATTTCAAATGATGTAAAAATAAATTTTAAAACCTGGATTAAATGAATGAGTTCATTTTTTAAACAACATGTAAGCACATAAACTGACATGGGAAACTCTGAGTAACCCTATATTTATTAAATAAATCAAATCTGTACTCAAATACTAAATCTTCCTACCCCAATCTCTTGGGGCATCTGACTTCATTGGTGAATTCTTCCAAATGTTTAAGGAATAAGTAATGCCAATCTTACAAAAGCATTCAGAGAAAAGAAAAAGAGAAAACACTTCTTACTCATTTTTTTAAGTCTAGCATAACCTTCATATCAAAATTGGACACAGCAATCACAATAAAAGAAAAGCATAGGGTTGTATTCTTCATGAACATAGATGCAAAAATACTAAATAAACAATTAACAAAATGAACAAAACGTAATATGATTTGAATCCAAAGAACTATGAAAATATCAATATATCACAACCAAATGGGGTTTATTCCAACAATGAAATATTGGTTAAACACTTAAAATGATTCAATGTATTGCACATTAAGAGAATTAAAAAAAAATCATGTTCCAGCTTAATAGATGGAAAAAAGCAATCAATGCATTACTACACCTATTCATTAAAAACTGCCGTCGGGTTAACAATAGAAAAGAACAACTTTAATATGCTAGAGAAAAGATAAAGCAGAAAATTAAAACTGGAGCTATCATAATAAAGCATTTTGAGTGCCTTTTCTCTGACACTGGGACTAAGACAAGAATGCTCACTTCAATAGTGTATTAGATATGCAAGTAGTGCATATGTAATATGCAAAATAAAATGCATTCATATATATTAGCAATTTAAATTCAGAAAATGTAATTTTAACAGCATAATTTTTGACCACTTAAAAAATAATATTTAAGAATAATCTAGGGGAACCATTTTTCTTTCCTTTCACTGGCTCCCCAGGTAGGAGCCATTTTCAGGCTCCTACCTGTTTACTCCGTTTCACTCTCCCACCCACCTTCTTCCTACCTTCTCCTTGCTAGTTTACCCCAATAAACTTGTTAAGCTTTGAAAATAAAAGGAATAATTCTAGATTTACTTAAAACTATGAAATATCACTGTGATAAATTAAAGAGCCAAATTATTGAAGAGATAGTTCCTGTCCATGAATAAAAATGTCTAAATATTGTTAGGATGTGAGTTTCCCTCAAATTTATCTATTGATTCAAAGAATTTCCTATCAAGAGTACAACTGTTATTTTTATTTATTTATTTATTTTTCACATGGGCAGGCACTGGGAATCAAACCCAGGTCTCCGGCATGGCAGGCAAGAACTCTGCCCCCTGAGCCACTGTTGCCCGCCCAACAGTTATTTTTAAATGTGTGGAAATTAACATGCTGTATCTAAAATTTATGTGCAAATACAAAGGTCCTGAAAGATGCATGTGTTGGTTAGGTTCAGGTGTCAGTTTGACCAAGTGATGATGCCCAGTTGTCTGGTCAGGCAAGCACTGGCCTGACCATTGCTGCAAGGTTATTTCATGGCTAGTTGACAAACCAAAGGCTAGTGTATTAAATTATAACTCAGTTGATTGCACCTGTGGCTGATTACATCTGTGATCAACTAAGGTGCAGCGCCCACCAAGGAGATAATCCAATCAGCGGAAGACTTTTGAGGTTGAAGAGAGACTTTTTCACTTCTTCAGCCAGCGAACCTCTCCTGTGGAGACTGGCCAGATCCTTCATTGGAGCTACCAGCTTCACAGCCTGCCCTGTGGATTTTGAGCTCTTCTATTCCCCCAGTTGCATGAGACACCTTTATAAATCTCATATTTACAAATGTCTCCTGTTGGGTTCTGTTTCTCTAGAGAACCTTGATTAATACAACACATGAAATCTTAAAGAAGACCAAAAAAGTGAGAGTACTTGCATGATCAGATATCAAGACTTACCAAAAAATACAGTCATTAATTCGGTGTTGTATTGGCAGAAACATGGACAAATTGAATGATAGGTGATAAAAAGTTTCAAAATAGTCTGGCATGTAGAGGTTAACTACTTTATGGCAAAGATAAATTGGGGAGGATGGTCTTTACAATAAATGGTGCCAAAGCAATTATACACTCAAATGTACCATAATCTTAACTCCTATTATCATATCATATAGAATATTTAACTAGAGATGAATCATAGACTTAAATTTGAAAGTAAAAATTCTAAGTTTTCAAGAAGAAAGTGTAGGATGATATCTTCACAACCTTAGAGTAAACAGGGAATTTTTTTAACAGGATGCAAATACATTAACTGAAATAAATAGCTGATAGGGAGAGATGGAAACATAGATCAAAACATATAGAGAGAAGAGACTTTATTAAAATTTAAGGTGTCTATTTATCAAGGGACATCATTAATAAAAAGAAAGCAAAACCATAAACTAAGAGAGTATATATGACCACTAAACACACCTGAAAAGTTCCTGTATCCAGAGTATATAATTAATTTTCAAAATTCAGTAGAGAAAAAATGAATCACCCAATTACAACAAGGGCAAATCTTTGAACAGTATCTTCATAAAATTGGATTACAAAATGGCTAATAAGTACATCAAAAGTTTCCCAACATTATTAATCATCATAGAAATGTAAGATATTCACTTCCACCAGGTATAATAAATAAATAAAAAACCTGGCAGGAATGGCAGCAACTAGAACCTTCATGTATTGCCAGTAGAAGTGCAGTGTAGTTCAGGCACTTGTGAAAACTATTTGGGAGTTTTCATATGCCTGTATTTTAGCCCAGCATTTCAATTCCTAGGAACATACCCAAGAGAATGACCTCATAAATCCATCAAACTACAACTATAACTTTATTTGCAATGGTTAAAATATAGAAATATTAAAAATATCTATCAACAGTAGAACAGATAACTTGCCATATTCATAGAACAGATTACTGATACCCACTCAACATGGATGAAACTTTCAAGTTTGATGTTTGGCAAAGAAGCCAGACATAAAAGTAATACATGACATATGATTCTACTTAATGATACTCAAGAACAGGTTAAAATAATGTATGGTGTCAGAACTATAAACTTTGACTTGAAATGGACACCAAGGGCCCTTCTAGGTTTCTGGATATGGTCTATATCTTGGTCTTGATGTATACTCTGGTATATATATATATGAAAACTTCAGTGAGCTGTATACATAGGATTATTTTGCTATGCACATTACTCTCAATTAAATGAGTGAATACAGGACATAGCAATAGATGGGTGAATGAATAAGTGAATAGCATACACTATGCTAGCTTGTATTTACCAAAACCTGACCACAGCATAAGTGAATACACTATTGGAGCTACACATCATGACACCCTGTGAAGGAGGTACAACGTACTGCAAAAGACCATGGAATCCACCCATCTTTCCATGTACTGCATCTCTCAAACACCGCCAGTTAATAGAATATTGAAATGGTCTCTTGAAAGCACATCTAAGGCACCAGATGTTCTCTGCTATATTAGCAGACCTGTTTTTCAAGGTGACAATGTTTCTGCTAAGGGATACAGGCAAGTTCTATTAAACCTAAGACTATAGATGCGATTGGTGATTTGGTCTCTTCCTGCAGTTATATAAGCAGGTAAAGCAAGGCCTTACTATTCTGGTATTGGTAATCAACTCTAATTATTATGGTGAGAGCTAGTTGCTGCTACATATGGGGAAAGCAGGGACATATTCTGTAATTCAGTGTAATCACTGGGATATTTTGATACTTCCATCCCCAGTAATAACAATGAATGAACAATTTCAGTAATCACGGCTTGACAAGGTCATAATAATGAATAGATCAGACCCCACTGGTGTAAAGGTCTGGTTCATGCCACAGGATAATCAATCGAGACTAGCCAAAGTGCAGGACAAGTTTGAAGGGGAATTTAGCATGATTGGTAGTGGAGGGAGGTCTTGAATTTCAGTGAAGTTTTATGGACAACTGCAGCAGCTGAAATTACAATCTGGCTTCTGAACACAAAACAAAGTGCTGTATGCAACATTGTTCAGTATATTTTTGAGAACCAGAACCGACCATATGTCACTGGATAATTTCCCGTGCCTTTGGGAAAAACTGCTTAATAAAAAAAAATTAATGTATTAAATTTACAAGAGAGGGACTAAAGCCTCAGATATTTCCCTTCATTACTGACCAACCTTAGAAAGGTCACTTAACCTCTCTGGACTTCATTTTCTTCCACTATAAAGTGATCTCTTCCCTAGTGATACAACACTGGTAATCTCTAATTTGTTTCTCCATTATTCCACAAAAGACTCAAATTTCATGCCTTTCTGCTCCCTCTCTCTTCCCTATGTCCCTCTGAGGTACAGCCTCTGCACCACATCATTTTCAAATGTCTTATACAAATTATATTTTTTTGCCTAGTTACTATAGTGATCAATACAAACAAAATCCTCAGGAGTGTTGAATTTTGTTCTCATCAAAAATAATACTTATTTTTTTCCCTGTACCTTGTGGGGCATAATACTTATTGTTCTGACTGTATCTTGTGGGGAGCAGAGAAACCTGAGAGCTGGTTATGGGAGAACATGAGAATCTGAATGCATGCCAAGATCCCAGGCAGGAGGGGAAAGTGGAGATATGGAAGAAAGGGTCTTATATAGAGGCATAAATTAATAATTGGAAAATAAGGTTGTACAGGAATATCAATGATTTTCTGTTACTAGAGGGATCTCCCCTCTTGGCCTAATTTCATCAATAAACCAATTAACTGGGAGACAGAGTTTGGTTTCTGGAGGAAACAAAGATGTCTGAAAGCTGCAATGAGAGTTCAGTCTAGTTAGTTACTTCATAAGTATTGTTCATGTCTTTTTAAATGCCAAATTATAGGTTCATATGTTCTTGCCCTACCAATCACTCTAAACTCAGTCTGCATTATTCTTTCCATCACTTCCCAATAGAAACTCTTACACTTCCTAAAATGTATGGTTTTACTCTTCTCATTTCACAGAACTGCTACCTCTGGACTGGATAGGAGCCAGAGATAGGCTTTGTAATTAGCATGACCAACCATTTGGGATGACCTCCAAGGATGGAGGACTTTCAGTTTTAAAACCAGAACAGACCCAGGCAAACCAGAATAAGTTGGCCACCATAAGAACTTTTGTTCATATTACACAGTATATAAACAAATAATTGTGAATCAATAGCCCACATATAAAACCCAAGAAATTTCACATATATATATTCTGAGCTTTTGTTTATCTTGAAAAACGAGGACTGGCATCATTGGTTCCTAATTCCTAATGACTGTGAACATTTGAACAGTGGCTATTCCCATTATAAGTGGAGCCTGAGTTCTCCAGTTTGTCATGATCCCTACCCCTCCATAGTGTCTCTTAATAATGTGATGTGTGTTACATATCCCAGCAAAAATAAGCTCTTAATATTAAACCTATCACTGTGGGTATGTTACTACTTGAAAATAGGATGTTTTGAGGATTTTCTTTTTAGTTAAGGTGTGACCAACTGAATCAGGGTAGGTCTTAATCCATATTCTGGAGACCTCATATAGAGAACTGTGGTTGATGAAAGCTGTATGTACCCCCAGAGAAAGCATGTCTTAAATCTAAGCCATTCCTGTGGGTGTAACCTGTTGTAAGTAGGACTTTTTGATGAGGCTATTTCAGTTAAAGCATGACCCACCTCATTAGAATGGGCCTTAATTCTATTACTAGAGTCCTTTATAAATGGAATGAGTACAGAGGGAGGAGGAGAGAGAGAGACAGAGATAGAGACAAATAGAGAAAGAGAGAGAGAAGCAAGAAGTTGAAATTAGCAAAACTAGGAAGAGAAGAGAGAGACCAGCAGATGGCACCATGTGCTTTGCTATGTAGCAAAGGAGCTAAAGATCACTAGCAGTCAGTCTTTGGGAACAAAGTATCACCTTGATGATACCCTGATTAGGACACTTTCCTGGTTTCGAATTGTAAGCCAATAAATTTCCATTCTTTTAAGCCAACCCATTTCATGGTATCTGCTTTAAGCAACCTAGGAAACTAAACCAAGAATAACCAGAAGACAGAATTCAAGAAAAGGTTACAGGAAGAAGATAGAAGTCAGTAGAAATTAGAAGAGTAAATAAAAGGATAGGACATCCACATGTGACAGGAGGCAGAGAAAAAGCCAAGGAACCCTAAGGATTGCCAGCAGCATGCAGCAGAATGCACTGACTCCAGGAGAAAGCAAGCCTTGCCAGTATCTTGAATTTGGACTTCTAGGCTCAGACTTTAAGCCAATAAATTCCTGCTGTTGAAGCCAACCCATTGAATGAATGAATTTGTCATAGCAGCCTGGCAAACTTGAACATGAAGCTGAGATATCATCTTTTCTCTTGAACTGTATATTTCTTACCCTTGGCCAACTTTACCTAGTTATGTTAACTGCCTAGCCTCAAGAAGCTTTTGATATCACAACCCCTGTCCTGCAGATTTCTTTTTAAATAATTGCCAAGTAAAGCCAAACTCCTAGTATACTCAGAGAATATTTTCTTAAGGTTCAAAATAATTCAAACATGCTTTCATATGAGAATATGCTTTGAGACACTCTAAAATTCGAGTTTTTTTCTTCTTTGCACAGCCATAGAACATTTATCAAATAATGCTTTAATCATTTATTAACATCTCTCTCTTCTACATGAGACCATGGCAGAGAGAAAAGAGAGAGAGTTTAACATGCAGAAGCTTCTCAATAAGAATTTGTCAAATCATCAATTCATTCAGAATACAGTAAGATCTACAAATAAGAGGAGAATTATGGAGTAGGTACCTGGACCGAGCAATGGAGACTGCACACACTTCATTTAGAATAGTATGGTCCTGCTGATGAGAATGTTAATTTGTAAAGAGACTTTGGAGAGAAAATGGCAAAACAAAGTTCACATTCCTAAAGATCCATCATTTTCACTTCTCACCATCTACTTTAGAGAACACACTTGTTACTAGGAAGGCACACAAGTGGTATTCATTTTATTTTATTTATTTATTTATTTATTTTTAAACATAGCAGCACACAAACACAAACACTTGTACCATA